>NNCF01126193.1:1476008-1506571 GCA_002313205.1 Laupala kohalensis
CTCTTCTTCCATCCGTTTCTACAACAACAGACTGAGAGCAACCAAACCTTTTGGATATCGCTCCATACAAATTTTGGAAACCTTAAATATACGCGCACCTAATGTTTTACATCAAGGTTTTAGTAAGTCTCC
Source organism: Laupala kohalensis (assembly GCA_002313205.1). Taxonomy (NCBI): domain Eukaryota; kingdom Metazoa; phylum Arthropoda; class Insecta; order Orthoptera; family Trigonidiidae; genus Laupala; species Laupala kohalensis. The sequence goes on from NNCF01126193.1 coordinate 1,476,141, forward strand.
CCCTTGGGCTTTGCACAAACCGAAGATTATTGTCAATCTTCTGCATCATGACAAGAAGAACGTGAACGTACGTCATGACTAGTAAGTACGTGTTTGGCAAACACGGGGCCCCGAGCTGAGTCTGGCATTTCTTCCACTTACTTGTGCTATGCTCCTTCCTTTCTCTTTTCTGACCTTCCTTGGTCACCTCTTGTTCTTTTCGATCCCGACGCTATTAGGGTTAGGGTATCCTTCATTGTCCTCTTTCCTCTTCTTCTTTTTTAAAATGTTTTTTAGTAAAGTGAGATATGTTGGGATTTCAGTTTTGAGTTGTAGTTCAGGAGGGTTTTTAGTGGGTATGGCTGAGTCATTCGGCGAGTCCCACACGAGGGGAGAGTCATGTTGTCACTCCCTAGTGCGTAACTGCATTTTCCCTACCTGTACAAGTTTTAAGGGCTCTAATGACCTTTGATGTTGACGAGCCCTAAAGCCCCACAAAAAATGACAAGAACACTCCAGCTCCGATGTAGAGGGTATACTTTCACCTAATCCTCTACAAACACCGGGACCGTATCCCTGTGTTTACCGACGGGTCGAAGCAGGTTGATGGTGTCGGCTGCTCCGTTGTATTTCCCCGTGAGACCTGTGGCTACCGTCTAGGCGACTTGTGCAGTGTTTACACTGCTGAGTGCTACGCCATATTGCGAGCATTGCGATCAACAAAGTGCTACGGATCACATTTCCTGATTTGTTCTGATTCGCTGAGTGCCTTCCAAGCAATCCAGAACATGTATCCAGCTGATAAGCTGATCCAGAACATCCAGGATGTACTTTTCTCACTGCAAAGTGATGGAAATAACGTAATGTTTTGCTGGGTTTCAGGACACGTGGGTATCAGTGGAAATGAGGAAGCAGACGTTTCCGCAAAGACGGCATGCCTCAGGAATCGCGTGGATTTCTCCACGATTCCAAAACGAGACCTACTAAATTTCGTCAAGATAAGGATTCTGAGTGAATGGAGCAATGAGTGGTTAGCTGTTGAAAGGAATAAGCTCCGACTTATCAAATCATGTGTTAAGTCATGGAGCAGTTCCTGTAGGCCAGCCCGGCGCGACGAGGTCTTGCTGACCCGCCTGCGCATAGGACATTGTCCTCTCACTCATAGGTATCTCTTACTATTTGATGATGAACCTGTTTGTGAGGAGTGTAGCTGTTCTCTGACAGTGCGTCACGTACTAACTGATTGCAGAAGATACTCGAGTATACGGAGACAAATTGGTCTGGCTGCAGATTTACCAACAATTCTCGGAAATGAAACGGTTAATGTTAATAAACTATTGAATTTTATGAGTAGATCGGGGCTCCTCCCACAAGTTCTCGGGAGGGTTTAAAATTTGNAATTTTATGAGTAGATCCTACAAGTTCTCGGGAGGGTTTAAAATTTGCATTCCGTTTTCTTCTTTAGTGTCTTCTTTGTTTTCATCGTTCGTTTCTGTAAATCGAAATTATAATATTTAAAAATGGTTTTCGTTTTTTGTGAAATAATGTATTGGTATTTTGTTTTCTTTTCTTTCATCTCTCTGTTTAGATATTTGTTGATTTCAGGAGGGTTTTTTAGTGGGTATGGTCGAGATATTCGGCGAGTCCCACACACGGGGAAGAGTCATTACGGCTCATCTCTATGGTGCGAAACTGCATTTTTCCCTACTTGCATGGGCTCTAATGACCTCGATGTTTACGAGCCCTAAAGCCCCACAAAAAAAAAAAAAAAAACTACAGTCATATTTCATTGGAATTTATGAAAATTAATGCCAATTGCGTTGAGTATTGAGTGATGTCTGGCGAACTAGAAATAGTCAAAACATTTTATTTATTTTTCTGTAAAATGCTTTATGGAAAATCAATATTATTATTAATACGTAATTTCCTGGGTGTTGATCATACATCTGGTCGACAAGTTCACATGGAAATCCGTCGTACAATAATATCTTTCTGTGATGAAATGACGTCAGATTACTGGAGGGGTTTGCGTGTGCGAGTTCCTTCCCTTCCCCCTGGGCGTCTTTCTCCTTTCCTCCGTCTCCCAAAGGCACGGAATTGGTTAGATAACACCACAGAAAATCGTACTGTGAATTTCGGTAATTCGTAATTTCTAATTGAAAATAATGTATCAATTCGCCTTCTTTTTGTGAAAATATCATTACCGTTCACGCCATTCGAAAATACCTGGTGAACTACACGAGCTAACTTCGTTAGGCGTTTGAGTGTAAGCGCCACGTCTCTGTGTAAGATAAGATGTTTCTACTTGGCCCCCTAACCTTGCCTCTTGGCTACACTCGATGGATTCTTTCATTAGTAATAGAATATTCATGCAGAAACTTGAACTACTGTGTTAATTTCAGCGAAATTGTTGAGACGTGGGAAAGGTGTATTAAAGATATCTTCTTTGTACTGATTAAGTTGAAATTTTTGTATTTTATTTATCTTTCGCTTTTCCTTGAATTCTTGTAGATTAGCTAACTAATCGTGCTGGTTATAAAGTATTATTTTTGCTGTATTTTATTATAAATTGCAGGTTTTAAAGTATAACGAAACGAAATATTTAAACATTTTGCTATATTTGAAAGTAAAAATAATGAAAGAAGAAATAGAAAAAAAGGGAAAAATAACCGGTTTAGTCATTCTTCCTCTGACTTGTCATTAAAGCGTGCTCTAATTGAACGTCCACTGGGAGAGAGATTTTCTCAGACGATGTCAATGTTGGCATAAGAACTAATACAAGAAGCTGGTCGTGGAGGTTTGCCGGGAAGAATGCGTGGGTTCATTGTCCTACCCCTTTTTTCTAAAATGTGTAGCCGCAACGTCTTATACAATCAAATTATTTGTGATTCAGAACCCGTTGTTTGAGTCTCATTGTACGAGCAAATGGTTTACACGATATATATTTTAGAATATGTTCCACATTTCACAGTAGGTTCGCTATCTTGGGAAGGTTTTATTTAGAAAGTGGATGAGCTCTTGGATGAGCATTACAGTTTCCATAGAATTCAGTGTATATTCATATGAAATGCACACACATCGTAGTGATAGAAATATTTATTTTAAAACGTAAAGGAAACATTTAATTAAGTTTAGAGTTAATGAGAGAAGAGTAAATCATGTCTCTCTGGCATACGGTGGATGAAATACATTTCATTGGATTTAATCAAAATTTGCGAAATCACTGAGAATCATATCGTCACACTTAATAGAATCGCGGGCGTTAAACATCATTCACCCTCAAGGCTTTTGACTCCCTCTCCAAGACGCGCTAATTGAACAACCATTCTCGTGAACCTGTTTCATTTATTCTAATTTTTACGCTAGTACCAGATACTAAACACTGAATTGAAATCATGAACATACTGATAATCCTCTGACATTGAATCGTCTCCTTTATTGAATAAAACTATTCAATCAACGCATCATAAAGGCGTTCTAGAACGAGTGGTAGCGTATTTTTGAACCACGTGACTCCGGACCGATGTTGTGTGATTTCGTGTGATCATGTCATGTGATTTTGTGAAAAAATTATTATTTTCTATACTTCGAGACGCTGAGAATAATATTAAATGGAACTTTATTCGTGGGTCGGCGGGAGGTAAAAATTTCTTTGACGAATTCTGTTTTAGACTGCTTGACATAATCCGAATCATACGAGTGATCTTGCTGTAAAATTTCATTGTTTTCGTGTTCTTTAGAGTGTGCTTTTCAATATATATTTTCGACCTAGGTAATCTTAACCCATAAAGGAATAGTTCCTTATAAGGAAAAATATACTCGTTAAAAATTAAAGGGTAAATCGTGGTGAGTTTATGTGCGAATTTCGTTTTCTTTGATTACCATTTTATTTATACAATCTTGTAAAAATAGCTAAAACGACTTCTTTTTGAAATAGTGATTTATTTCTCATATTCTGCTGAAATGTAATGAAAACGTCAAAGATGGTGTTAAGTAACTGACGTAAAATAGTCCCTATATTTCTCATACTATTGCAGTTTCTTCATCGCTGTTTGGGGTGTTTCAAGCACTACGTGTCTGTTTTTACGGCCTCAATGACAAACGTCTCCCAAGAACTGCAATAAAAACTTTTGTGAATGTCTATTAGTTAGTTTTATTTCTTTGTTTCACGGAGTAAGTCAACAGTAACTTTACGAGGTTGCTGAAGTATTAAGTCTTCTTAATTCTTTTATTCGTACCTTATTTATGTTGTTAATCCAGCAAAAGAGCGATTTGTCATTACCATTCAGATCGGGGTTCGGCAACTTTTCACGCTCGCGGGTCGCATAATCAACTTTCAATACCTCGAGGGCTGCATATATATCCAACATAATGTTTCCAAACATCCATGTTAGTTTTTTTCTTCAGTAAATCATGAGGAAATCATGAACAGTTACGTCCTTGCGAGTCGCGGTGGCATTGGCTTCGCAGGCCTCGTGCCACCCGTGGGCCGCATGTTGTTGACCACTGATTTAAACCATTGAAGGATTATTGAGTAACAATAGAAGCCATAAACATCCTAACAATTTAAATTCAGACGAATACGAATTTTAATGTCTAATAATTTAATTTTTTAATACATGAGTTTGAATACAGTGTATAGAAATAAAGAATGGAATATTATATATGAAGAAATGTTACAAGGGTGCTTAGCGGCATTATTTGTATAGTTTCGAATAAAATGACTTACAGACTTCTATAAAGTTAATTTTCTATAAATAACAATTTCACTGCATTATTTCATCCTATTTACTTTCTCTTGTAGGAAAGTCATGTAATCTTGAAAAAACTCGATTTCGAATTTTTTATCTTCTTCAAAACTTCAACTGAACTTTTAGGTAGTTTAAAGTTTTAGTCACAATTATGAAGACGTGAAAAACAAAACAAAAATAAATATTTATTGCATTTAATTTCAATCAGTTCTTATATTGTGCATCTTCGGAGTGAGAATTTCGTCGAGAAACATACAAAACTTGTCCTTCTAAAGGTTCTATTTGTTATAAAATGTCAAACTGCCGTGATGAAAGTCATTGTCAAAATTTTATCTAGCTGTCAAGTGTGGTTTCGCGATTACTTACTGTTCAATTGCAAACTCGAGTTTCTATAATCTTTTTCCGATAACGAACAAAGATGCACTTTTTACTTGAGATGGCAAAAGGACAGAAAATATGTGAATGCAACGTTCTAAATATTACCTCAAAATCTTGTGCAGGGTATATCCTTGAATATTATTGTTATATTGTTTGATAGCTTTGTGACAATTAACCTTCATCGTTTGAATATTACATTTATTTTTTGTTCTTGCAGATCGCGGGCGGTTTAGAAGTTCTTAGTATTGGGTAAGTTAATTTGTGTATTTCCATTTTCCTCCATTTCTGGAATATTTGTGTTGCGTTCCAGGTCTGTGTAGTTGGCAACCCCACTTTGTTATAAAATGAAATAAACTATTCTATAATTTTATGCTAATTTGTCCGTTAATGAATACTTTTGTGTTCATTCGGAAACCAGAAAAACGAAAACAAAAGTGGGACGGAACGTACATCTAGCACCCCCACCTACTAAAACTTAAAACTACGGAAAAAACTTCTACGCTTTTTTTGTGTGCTAATTATGTCCTCTTTACGTGTGCTAAAAAAATAATTATGTACCCTTTCGGAAAAGACAAAAAATGGATGAGTGCGGGTGCTAGCGGAACGTTCACATAGCACCCCCACCTACAGTAAAATCAGACATATTACGATAATAACTACACTACAATTTTGTGCTAATTATGTGCTCATTGTGTGTGCTAAATAATAATATCGTGGAAAGGACTGGGTGAAAAAAAGGCGATCTTTGTAAGATATATAAATTCAAGATTCAACACAGAAAATTTGAATATGCATAAAAAACTGAAAAAATCTATTACTTTTAAATGGAAACATTTTGAGACTAAAAGCAATTGATATTGACGGAAAACTTTTTTTGTTTCTAACAACCTGCACCTTTGACAGGATATATCAGCTATTATTGTTAGCTGAAATGGAGACTTCCTTCTCTACTGCTTTGTTGGACACTAGCACAGAATTTTTGTATCTGATAAATAGTGTTGCAAAGAAAGGAGTCACAGCTCATGCGTACGGTATTCGTGAGAAATTGCTATATCGCCTAAGATCCACCGTGTGCACTGAGCAACCCCAGTCAACTGCGTGGGCATTGTATGTACCAGCAGTGGTGGTGACGTTGTAGCTGAAATTTTTCAAGATATGCCATGCATGAAAACAGTTTCTGATGCCCAACGGATGCTATTTCGTTGAAAGTAACATGGTACATATTGAAATTCCTTATTCACTTTTATGTGGAAACAAAAATGAATTGGGCTTCAATCTTGTCCAGATCATGGGAGCATCACTACAAACAAGACCGTGTGGAAATGCTGGAAAACTATTTCCGCAAAAAAAACATTGTGACAGGTAACGTGATTTTAAAAGAATCGGCGAAGTATTAGATGTTCACGTGCAAATATATTTTTTATAAAGGTCTTTTGTTATAGGTGCCTCATTTACATTAGTATAAATATCGACCTACGAACATAAATTTTTTAGAAGAAATTGATGTGCACCTAAAACTGCCGGGGATATCTAACAAATCCTTCCATCTTATTGTTATTGTCGATTTCCAAAAGCCCAGAACATCGCGTCACTTGACTGAAGCAACTATCGGTCATTATAGGGCAATAGGTCGAAGACCGTACAACGCGTGACTATTAATGGATGACTGTTCTCTGAACCGCAAGACAATTAGAAAAGACACTGAGGTGTTTTCCCTATGTACTATATATAGAAGTTTGTAAATATTTCATCATTTGGTCGCACATCTTAACAGTGTTGTAAAAAGCGAAAAATACATAGTAATAAGTACAAATTACCTGAATATTATTTAATACTATTTCAACTCCACACTGTCCTTTTGGTTCAAAAACCTGAAGTAAAGGCAATTAAAAAGGGAATGGACTTGAAGAATTCATTTTGTTAAAGCTGCGAGAAACATCTTTTTTTTCTTGGGGCTTTAGGGCTCGTCAATGTCAAGGTACATAATATAAAGCTAACACACTTTCACTTATTTTTTTAATACTTTCTCTGTGTAGAATATACACACTTTGTCATTTGGTTGATTGCTATTTACTTAAACAGAGCAACGGTTTTGGAAATGTTCGGTCCCTTAACATCCTGTTGTGTCCAGCTTTCTAGGAAACATAGCTGTCAATTATAGAGACAATAGTATAGAAAAATAAAATATACTAACAACCAACGAAATTAGTACAAAATTATAGAATGGGTAATTTAATTTTATAACAAAGTGGGGGTGCCAACTACACAGACATTTGCGTTCCATTTGTGGATGAGAGGAATTGAATGCAACATACTCAGAATCGCTAAAATGTAAGAGAGTATTCGAACAGTGAGTCATTAGCATTGTGCATTTTCGGAAAAGAGGAGAAATAAGGAATAATAACTTACCGTGAGGAAGTTTGAACATGAAATGATGTCTTTGCTTTAACTCTGAAATTCGGAACGGAGTTCATTGTAAGAACCTAATTTCTTTTGTGTTGTGTAGGTGTCAATTTAACACCACTGCTTCGCCTTGAGTAACATTTGTGTGGATTACAAAATTCACGCGTGATTCAAGCACTTGCAAAATATTTTTCTTACCAACTTTTTAGTTTTGAGTAGTGCCTCTTTTTGTCTCGATTAGATACTATAGTATCAAACGTGCGAAGTTACGATTGACAGGGTTGGTCTTGGGATTCCTTTTCGGTGGTAGTATTCGCTTGATAATTCCTGAGAATTTTGGGGAATTTTGTTGTTATTTAGTATACTGAAGTACTTATAAGTGTTTAATGAAGGAAATAATGATTAAGAAAATATTTACTATCAGATTGCATATATGCGAGATAAAAAGGTAGGTAGTAAATAGGTGAGAAAGTTTGACTCGTGTTGTTTCGAGTCGTCGAGATGTTCGTATTTACATTACTCTCTCAGTATCTGTACCCTATCTAAAATCTATAATATGAATATTCTTTTCCTTGTGTAATCATTTATATATTACGAAATTAAAAAATCGTTTATGCATACTGGTTTGGGAAAATGGAGTTATAAGCACTCAACAGAACCGACTTTTATGCGCTTAGAGAATAAATCACTGCCTCTTCTTGTATGATGTACTCACTCGACATACTCGAGTTTGAATGATGTGGGTAAGAACGTGGCCCCAAATTTATTACCCTTCGTCAGAGTCAGGTGCTCTCTGAAGAGGGGAGCAAAGGAAAAAAAGTGCGCTCGACTACCACTGCATCGGAGCGCCACTGTTTGGATGCTCTGGAGGGCATTGCCGAGATGAAAAGAAAACACTCCGTCTAAAGTGAGGACTGCTTTCTGTCCCATGTGGAGACCCCCACTCGCCTGCGGTTCGGAAGGGATGAGAAATGTACTTCGGAGAGAAAAGGATGGTTGCGGTCTTTGTATGGTATTTTTAAAGCGAATGCATATGTACTTTCCATATTGATCCTATCTTTGCGCATATTTTTCTTCTCATATTCTCAAAATCCTCCAACATATATTGCAAGAACGCCGGGAAATAATTACATAAACTTTCGTGTTTTTCGATGTATATATTTTCTCTATGTCTATTATTCAAATAAAGCAGTTTCATTAGTAGATATTATATTGAAAAGATATTCTACTTTACGCGAAGGTGGAGGGAAAGAAGAGATCGAATATGTTATGTCTTTCGCCTATATGACGCCTCTTTTTGGAAGGGGCAATTTGAAGATAGAGTATTGGATTATTGAGAAAATTCATGGTACCAAATCAAGATGTGTGTGGGTAAAGCAGAGAATAGAAACTACAACCTATTAATCTAGAGGAGATAAGGAAGTGAAAGAATTTTTGTAGACACTTCGAAAGTCTTAGAGATTGCGGAATTTTTATACTCCATATTTGATATTTTGTCTTAAAAAGAGAAGGCGTTCATGTGATTTAATAATAGTGGCATCATCTCTCGCAAACATTCTAGAGGTTATGTGCTAATCCATCCGCTGCTTTTTTTCAGCGGAATGAGTCCTACATCCCTTTCTTTTTTTTTCTTTTTTTTTTTTCTGTGGGGCTTTAGGGCTCGTCAACATCGAGGTCATTAGAGCCCATCCGACATCCCCGAACAGTGGCGTGTCTGGTCTCCCGGTTGCAATCCACGCGCAAAGGCTACTGAAGGGACTGTTTCGCAATACTACCCTCCATAGGCCATTCCCACCTGTGAATTGACAAACTGACAGGAGGCCCGTTACTTGGCCTTTCGATATGCTTAAATTCCGAGGGATGCGAACAGAAGTGGTTCGAGGCCAATGCTAACCATAAGCTCCTAGAGTACGTTATATTGTGCGTTGCCAGTTATTTTGCACAGTGAAGACTTCCTCACAAAATGTTCAGTGTCTTGTGAATAGACGTTGAAGATAATAATCATTTCCTTTTTTAAAGAATTACGAAAAAATGCTCGAATCAACTATACAATTTTACAATATAGGGTTATGTAGCATTCTCGACTATCTTGCGGAAATAAAACAATTGAAAACAGGAGAAGTTGGTACTTTAGGTCTGTCTGTAATTCCGGAATGTCGGAAAATTCGTGAAGAGTACGGGCGATTGGGATTTTTTACTAAAGGATTTCGAAGTTTGAAATATAATTCAACTCAAATAGTTATATACAGCGCTTGAATACATTATTTCCTCAATTTTTGGAGTAGTGAACCTTTGAAGGAAAACTTGAACCTTTCAGTTAATTATTTTTCCTGCCGTTTTAAAAAGTAATGAGCTGAAAAGTGGTGAAAAGTAATGAGCAAATGGTTTATAATGTTGTAACTCTGAGATCATTTACTAAACCTATAAATGTTTGTGGTATCTGAATACATACTGTTTCAAATGTATTAATCAGTGATGGATGCAACATTTCTGCATCCCTAGACATATTCTTGACATGTGACGATGGCGATTTATAAATCCGCCTCTGGTATTCATATGTTAGAATTGATATCTAGATAAAGAAACTTCTAAAGTAAAAAAGGTATGAACGTCTTGTGAGCACAATACGAATTAGTTTTTATTTTGTGACAGTGTAGTTTCCTCGCCACTCGCGTACTACTTTTCCGTTTCTGAAATGACGGGTACATTTCTTCTCCAATTAATAGGTTTAGTTGAAAACGTACAGTAAATTGAAGATGCGACTTCAGGAGACCGCGACTTTTTCATTCGCGCATTGGCAATGCAAACAATGAAAAAACTCTATTCTTTGGAAAACATAAAATATGCATTATCTAATATAAATAAGTACTAAAATGAGCTCGTATGTTGGGTCGTTTTTTTCTCCCAAAATATGTTATTTGCAAATTCCTACTAAATTGTCAGAGTCGGTCTCGAAAAAAATTTCTTCAATAGATTTATAAATTACAATTAGTGATGCCGTAATAGTATATGATTCTTTAATTTCATTTCATTTAAGTATTTCTCCATTAGTGAACATTTATTTTTATCGTTGAATGATTGCTGTTGTATGTGCTATGCCCTTGATTGATTTATGATTGTGCTGATAAGAGACAGTAATATATGTGGTTCGTGGTACTGACATTTGGTAAGGTATGCCGTATCGAGGAGCTAAAGTAAAGACAAAGCAAATACTCGCCATTTTATGTGAAAAATTTGTATAAAAAATGAAGGAAAATTATTCTGTATTCACTGTGCTATTCTTCCTCCGCATTTCACCGTTCTTTACCCAAGCTTCAGGGGATAACGCGAAGGAATAATAGTGAATAATTTTTACTTTCTCCGTAATGGTGAATTCATTAGTGTTCCCGTTGGAAGTTGTACAAAGGAATGATAGTCCTTCGTTTTAATGGTGCTCCACAAGTCACACAGTTGTGACTAATGTTCTTTGATATTCTTTGATGACGTTGTAGTGTTCTATGACCGCATGTTTATCGCTCTACCCTGCGGGCGTTAGTCTACAAAGGTTCATTTTTACCTGACAATTTTCTTCTCTTTTTCATTTCTCTTCCATTTGCGTTGTCGCGACTTCCAATTGGATTTAGGATCGCTTTGCTGCTGTTATGATTCTTCTGATGTGTGTATTCGAATTCTTGTCAGGGCTGCAATATTGATTACTTACTTTCCTTATGTTGTACTTCTGATTAACGCTCTGGTGTAGTGACTCGAGACTGATTATAGCTGAGGAGGAGTTTATTATAAACGAGGAATTCGAATGTAAAATTTTCGTATGTGTTGAATAACCCTGAGTAGTTTAGTGAAAACTAACTTGATAATTAATATCCTTAGAGGCCCTGTTTATGTTGATTGTATGAAATCGTTTAATGGCTTAGACGTAAAAGGAATACCTAGGACGTAAACACATTTTCACTATTTTAACACCTCAATTCGGCTGGGTAATAAAACACCCTTTTTTTTGTTCAAAACACTTCGATATTTGATTGAGCAATTCAACTAAAACATAATTGAAGAACAGTGTTTATGGAAATGAATGACATTTTCTGCTGTAAAGTATTCTACAGGTCATATTTCACGTTTAAGCTATACATTTTAAAAGCCGTAGGGGAAAGGTTTGATTTATTAGATCTGTTTACACAAAACATAAGAACTTCAAACACGTTCACCTCTCCAGCACCCAGCAAACCTCTGCTAACAATTCACCAACAGGATTAAAAAAGGTTAAATAAAAAATGCAGCTTATTGTTGAGGTAAAAATTATCTGATTGGGTGCTCTAAAGATACAGTTTCATTGTCAAGATGATTTTTTATAGGTTAGATCAATAATGCGAATAATTTTAAGTTGTTTCAGTACGGAAAAATGACCAAAAAATAAATTTTATAAACATACAATACGTATTTTACTTCTTTTCCGAGCTTCTGCTAATACGCAGCCTCGCCGCCTGCCTGCCTGCCTGCCTGCCTGCCTGCCTGCCTGCCTGCCTGCTTGCCATCTGACTTGACGTTCAATTGTCAGCAGTTAGATTCGTGACGCTCTCTGTTAGTAGGAGTGGGAACTAATCCCTTCAACTATTCTTCGCGGGACCAACAGCGCTGTTTCCTCGGTGGTTCCGAGGACACTGACCAAATATAGTATGTCTTTTAAGTGGCAATCTCAATTTTGCAGAACTGCGCACGCACAAGACACACCTGTAAGCAAGAGTTGACCGCCCGCTCCAGATGTTTTGTAATCCGTTACCTGCACGATCGTTTTAACCGTGTATGTTGGTTTTTTTCGAAACAGATCTCAGCCGTAAAGTGACGCACGAGATAACAAACTATCGTCGTTTTGTGACGACGTGAATTTCACAGTCCCGCATCGCACAGATTGCACAGCTCTCTTGGACGCCGCGACCCTCCACTGATTGCGAGGTTTCATCGAGGCATAGCAGGGCGTGAACGAGAAGCGGAGCGAAAGGGTGGAGCACAATGGCGATGACCTTGTCCTCGGTTGGTGATGCGATGAAGGCGGCGATTCCGAAGGGTCACGCGAACGGGACTCGCGTCATCGCCCTCCTGCACCCACTGCTTCCTTCCTTCGTTTCATTTCTCCATCTCTTTCTCCGCTGCCCGGAGTCAGAATTTGCTTGGATTCGTTCGTCCTGGAGGCCGGAATTAGTGTGTTGTTTTCGGAATAACTGATCGAGTGCTAGATTCTTGGAGGTCGGAATGCTGTAGTCGCTATAGAGAATATTCTGTTATTCTCTGTCAATATTCGCGTTGGCTTAAATTCGTAACTTCTGGGTCAGTATTTGGATAATTTAACCCTTCAAATTTGGATTTATCAATCCGTTAACTTATGAACATTGTTGACGAGGAAAATAGAGGCTTGTGAGTAGAAATTAACCTGCGCTTTTGCGTTGACTAATTATAATTTTTTTGATGTAGAAAATATTTACTCAGTTTGAGTTTCATAGTGTGTTTTGTTAGAATCCTCAATTAACGTGTTAGTGAGTTTCTTTATTACTATCACTATTTTGGAAAATAAATGATATAATATGATACACCTGTGATTATTGTGAATTATCCTTAAGTAGCACTGAAGTCAACGCTGCTGTCATAAATCACGGTACGATTTGCGTTTTATTTAAATGCACCGTGATTTGGACTTACTGTGATAACATCATAGTACTCGTATGTCAGACGTGCCGAATAACTTTCCTCGGACTATCATGCGGTAGTAAACACCTCAAGGTGGGAAGAATCGAGAGGGAGCAAGACCGGTTTTAGAGAGAAATAAGCATATTTCAGCCGTGACCCTGCGACCTGCTTTAGAGTTGTTTTCATTAAAATCTTCTATGATTTCATTTTCTTTTTGCTTTTCGTATCTTACTTTCTCTTTTTAAGTAAGTAAGATCTGTTTGAGGTCACTTGAAATGTGATGATTCACAGTAATAAACCTGTCGTTAAAAACACATTTAACGTTTTAAATTATTTTGAGTCCTTAAATATTTTATTCCTTATTTATTATAACACACTAGTTGAGTATTCGCTGACTCACGAGCGAGAAAGTATTGAGTTTTGAACAAGTATTCTTTCTATATTTCCATTGTGAGGAAGAAAAATTCTAAACAATTTCGAAAAAAATCGCTGGGAAGTGCTTTTGGACCTTGTGAGAACGCATTAAATTTACAAAAATCAATTTCTAATTACGAAAAAAATGTATTACATGTCCACAGGGACTCATGAACACGTGCCAAATTTTAAGGATATGTGCCTTAACATTTCTGTGCTAGAAATTGATAGAAGTTGATGTTTAACATTAAAAAATACATCTTAATTCGAAAAATTTCTTTGTAATGCACTTCGGCCCACCTTGGAGAACTTTAGAAGCTCTACGCCTAGATTTCTGCAGTCCATAAAGAAACGCAAAGTTAATTTTCAAAAATGAAATCGAAAAAAGTCGCAATGTGCAGTACTTGATGAAGGAAAACGTGGTGATTTGAAATTGTGCTACTTATCATGGGCCTTAACATTATTGTACTTAATTCGAGTGTAAGGTCCAACTCCATCTCTTAAGTCAAATACAAAATTGTGTACATCTCGAAGCTGCTCGGAATCGTCAACGTATACGGTCCCTGCTTTTCACTGCACCAAAAGGCAAACATCGCCTTTCGTCACGTCGATACGCATTAACTTCAACTTTCATCTTACGAACAATAGCTCTGGAGATTTTAAGGATGGTAGTTAAGCGATGACGAACTCTCCCAAAAGGCTTGAGGTAGCGTCGAATGTCGGGTTATTCAATGGCTCTCTTCGTTTCCCTTTTAAACCTATTTCCTTAATGTAACCTTTTTTTAGTGCAAAAAATTTAGAGTCGTCTTAATATTTGTACGTAGTGTTTAGAATAGTTTCACAATGGAGAGAGATTGCAATTATGTTAAGGATTATCCGAAAAATTGAATCTTTCAAAATAAAAATATGTTTTTATGTCATAAATGTTAAGTATCAGATACGCACGTGCTTCAAAGGTCGTTAACATTATTTTTTTCTTTCCGTATAAATGCTATTAGCAAATGTACAAATGAAGTACGTAAATAACAAATGTGTTTAAGTCAGCTTAACAGGAGGCTTTTATCGATGTTTCGCAGCATTCTAAAGTAAATCGTGAACATTGATCGTAAGGTGGTCTAGTAGAAAATAGAGCGTCGTCTCAAGTTTCGCGACCCCATCCTTGCAATACTTTGTTCCAATTGCTGACTGTTAAGAAATAACATTTCGAAAATTCTTAAAAATCTGAATATTACAAATTGCGTTAAAATTATCATTTTAAATACTAGTGTCAAAACCCTAGAACCACCACTGCGTGTTGTTTTTCTTTTTCACGTGGCGCAAATGTCAATTTTTACTTGGTTAGATTGCGAAATGGTAGTTCCGAAATAGGTAAAATTAAAATATACTCTGACTGTAAGTGTCGTGCGTCTTAAAGAGCCTACTTTCTTTCTATCTGAGCTTCCCATAACTTGATATTATTTTTAAGAAACTTGAATTTCCATCATTCTACTTCGTTTGCTGACAATTTACGAGGTCAGACAAAAGTAATGAGACTGGCAACACTACAAGCGATCTGACAACGCTGTTGTCCTTGATAGGGCATGTGTATCAGTACCCTCCCATAGCTCAGTGTGAGTTTCAACTCCTTCCGTGATTTTTGTGACTGCTATTAGTGAAGTTGTGTTTCGGTTGTGCGTCAAGCAAAATGAAACAGCGGAATTTGGAGTAACGTTGTGCCATTAAATTTTGTGTTAAACTTGGAGAATCGGCAAGTGTGACGTTTGAAAAGTTAAAACAGGCCTATGGGGAACATTCTTTATCCTGAGCTCAAGTTTTTCGCTGGCACAAATCATATTTGGAAGGCAGAGAACACGTTGAAGAAGAACACCGATCAGGGAGGCCTTCAACTTCGAAAACTGATGAAAACATCGAACGTGTGAACACTCTTGTGAGATCAGACCGTCGTTTAACATTTAGAATGTTGAGTGAACAATTAAATTTGAACAGATTTACCGTTCATCAAATTTTGAGTGAACATTTGCACATGCGAAAGGTATGTGCCAAAATGGTGCCGAAAAACCTCACAATTCAGCAGAAGGACAATCGAAAAACAAGTGTTTTGATCTTCTTGACAGAATCGCTAATGAGCAAGATTTCTTTAGTCGTGTGATCACAGGTGATGAATCATGGATTTTTGAATGCGATCCTGAGACCAAGAGGCAAAGTGAGGAGTGGCACACTGCAAACTCTCCTCGACCAAAGAAAGCTCGAATGATCAAATCGAAGATCAAAACAATGCTGATTTGTATTTTGGACAGAAGGGGAATCGTCCACAAAGAATTTGTTCCTCCAGGACAAACTGTCAACCAAGTTTTTTATAAAGACTTCCTTGAAAGGTTTAGAAAAAGGGACATTCACGTGAGACCAGACATTGCAGACAAATGGATGCTCCATCATGACAACGCCCCATGTCACACTGCCCTCTCCATAACAGAATTTTTGACTTCAAAAGGCATTCCTGTGGTTCCCCAGCCCCCCTATTCACCTGACCTCAGTCCCTGTGACTTTTTCCTTTTTCCTAAACTGAAAAATATCCTCAAAGGTCGTCATTTCGGGACTGTAGAAAACATTCAAAAGAGTGTAACGGACATACTGAAAACCATACCGGTTGAAGACTTTCAACAATGGGAACGTCTCCATCGGTGTGTAGCTATCCAAGGGAACTACTTTGAAGGGGATAACATTGATGTTTGAAAAAATTAAAAAGCTTTGGTAAATAAAAAATCAGTCTCATTACTTTTCTGCCTGACCTCGTAGTTTCTAATCCGTATGATTTTCTGGTACATTTGTTTGTGGCACGTTTTTTTCTTATTTTAGCAAATATCTTCCCAGAAGTATTTTTATGTTTCTTGGTAATTGTGGTGCTTTAGCAACATTATCAAAGCATGATAAATTGAAAGACGTTTCTATGTTGCTCATTTTTTTATTGGTGTTAAAAAGCTTTTTCGGCTGCATAGCAACCATCGTCAGTAACATACACTGAGTGTTGAGGAATATTTTTGGCAAATGCGCATTTGCCAAAAATATTCCTCAACACTCAGTGTATGTTACTGACGATGGTTGCTATGCAGCCGAAAAAGCTTTTTAACACCAATAAAAAAATGAGCAACATAGAAACGTCTTTTTATGTTTCAATAATGTTTTCTTGTAATAACTTGCCCGTACAAAAACAACACGGAAGCTTTAAATCTATAGTATATTATTTTACCCATAACTAAGTCTAGTGTAGTTCACATTAAAAATATTAAACTCGAAATGAAGGCGTGAACATAAATATTTCTTATTGATGTATTTTAAATGATTTCTGTATCATGGTGTAGAAATGAATTTTGAATATTTTAATCCGGACTACTATTAGTTTTTTGTCAATTTAAAATAATTATTTATGTGTGGGCCAGGATCATGTTCGTAGTTAAATATCCTTTGAATCTTTCTGGACTTTTGTCCTATGTTATCGGAGAGTAATTTAGAAAGTTACTGGCGCAGTACCTTCTTTGCTTCGCCTCTTTTAACTCGGAACAACGCATGAGCCACGAGCGAAGGAGCTATCGTAAGTGGGCGTCATGATGAGTCACTGAGCTGGAGCGACCGCAACGCAGACGCCTTGCTTGATTCCATGAAGACATTCTGGGCGAGTTATACAAGAACAATAAAAAAGAAAGATTCGCCGACTGTTCGTGCTTGCGTTGTCCCCGATGTTTTTATCTCCTTTTTTTTTCTTTTTTAGCGACTCATGTTGTTCGTATAGCTAAACCGCAAGACTTATAAAGGAAAACTTGTTCCAGTGATAAGGCGTTGAAGGTTTTCCTCGTTGTGTAACTACGATCAGAGCCCTGCTCGTATGAAGAAAGTCACTATCTGAGTTAATATTTTATCTTTTATATACCATTTTGCATAGGACATGAAGTGATACGATTTGTTTGGTATTAGTTCAGAACGTTTGGTTCATAATATGTATTAAGAGAATCCAGTAGCGGATCTAGATCGTAATCAAGGGGGGGGGGAGGCTAACTGGGGACCATATTTGTTTAAAAATTATGGTTTTACAATACAAATTGTATAAATGTTACCTTATAAATGTTAACAATTATTTATTATTGTTATTAACATGGTATTAGTTATTAACATGGTATTATTAGTATTATCATTATGGTATTATAATTTTTATTACTCTGGTAACACTTTTACAAAATGTGCCATTTATCAATTTCAATTTTATCTGTTAAGAGTTCAGGTCTAATGGGGGGCTGTCTCTTATACACATCTAGATGTGTATAAGAGACAGATAATNGATCCGCCACTGAGGAAATCGAAGAACAGAGAAATATTAGTACAGTTACCATTTAAATAGCCAGTCGATTATCCTGCAATTCATGCAGTTTTGATACTGCTCCTGGAATGTTTAAGAAACTTGAAAAACTTTGCAATAATTTTCATATAAATAGCATTATTTAAATTAATATTTAGGCGTTGAAAGTCTTTCTTACAAAGAAGCAGACTGATGTTAAACCAAAAGAGAAAGACAATTGAATGTTTTTCTGTTTTTCGGGACACGGATATTATTATTATTGGCATATGGTTAACAGAACTCGAATGTAGGCGATTTCCTTCACGGAAAAATATCTTTGTAATTCAGGAGTTCAATCCCAGTCAATATTATAAAGATTATGCAATTAGGTTATTTATTAAAAGGTATGTTAAAAAAAGTAAAATTATGCTTCTACCCCTAAAATGTTCAAAATCTTCCCACTAAATAAAGTCCTACTGTGCAACGTCTATGGATAGGTGAAAATTGCGACATACACGAACCCGGAATTCGTGCTATGGCCACTAGTGTGCTACCACTGCACCACCCGCCCCGACTACCAAGCCATTCCTGGCTTGGATGAAAAATTAAGTCTAAATCGTATTCAAATAGCAATTTTGAAAAGAATAGACAACATTTTTGTCTGCCAGCGCAAGAGCTGTGCCTGCAGCCTCTGCGACCGTGTGCTGCGGGTGGGGTCCCGCGTGTCGGTTTACGTCGTGAAGACGACGGCGGCGACGGTGGCGGTGCAGCGTCGTTGGTGTCGAAGGTCGGCGTGACGGCCTGCCAGGAGGCCGCGACCCGCGCGCCGGTCAAGGCGAAAGTTGCGTGCTGTGCTCTACATCAGGGGACGCCAACCCCGCACAATTAGGGAGTCCCTTACAAAAACCGAAATGAAAGGATAATATTGATATTGCACCATAAACTTATTTCAGTGGTTTTAATACGTTTATTACGTAGTGCGTACTGTATATTATTTTTGAAATGGAAAACTGTATAGATATTCTGTGATGCAATACCAAAAAGAAAAAAGTTTTGTCATGTACTGTACTTACGTACACTCCATTGTGAGGTTACGAATAGTGAAGTAGTTCATTTCTCGCTTACGTAGAAAATTAAATATGTAACTTGTAAAACCTGCGATCGTTATCTTACTAAATTATTCGGTGCGTCTCCAATTATTGTTTCCTCTGTTTTTAATTTTTCCATAAACTACGATTTCAATAAAGACTACCCATAACTTCTAGTAAAGAAAACCTTGACAGTTTTCTTGACATGTTCAAAAAAATTTTTTCTCTTTCCACTGATACACCTCTTTTTATACTCCTTTTTCCGACTATTCAGTCATGCTTGCTAAAACAAGACATTAAACATTCAATATTAAGAATTTCTTACAATTCTTTTGTCCAATTAGGAGCAATACAGGCAAATAATATCGACATATTTTGCGTATCTCATCCCCTTCATTCGACCTACTACCTTGGTTTTAGCTCATGGGAATGGTTGGGAATGAGGATATTGATAAACTAATGAACATGAGATTAATCTCGTGGAGAAAAAGTTCGTGTCATAACTAAACTATCTACTCGTTGAAAGATGAGCGAGAGTGGGTAAATTTTAATGAAGTAAATTTTAAAATTAGTTAAATTTAGGTATTTGAATTCTTTAAGGTTTAAAATTTACCATTACGCTACATGTTTAATGGGATTTAAATGTATTTTTAAACACCTGGTGTAAAAACTAGTCATATTTATCTATAATATTTTCTTTTCTTTATCCAATATTTTCAAATGTGACGTTACAACAAACGATCGGCAATTTTTTGCCGCATATCTCAATTGAATTATACGCCGTCACTTCATGTAATGAATGTTTTCAAAGATCAATGTATATTGATCTGATGGTTTGTATAGGGATTTTTAAATTTTGTAATGTTGGTTGGTGCATGTCGTTTGATCTCTGTGGGTCCTGTTCTCGATTTATTTTTCATGTCGGAGTTCTTCACGTTTACGTCTCGCTTGTTTCTCCCCGTCAGTCTCCTATTCACGGTACTTTACACGCTGCTTTCACATATACTTACTTCACTTATTCTGAGTTCCATATATTCAAGATCGAGTAGGTCATGTTTATTGCGAATGAGTCAAGTATGTGTGTGGAGCACTTGTTCGAATCCAAATGTACTTTCAATTAGCGCTTGGGTAAGTCTTTGAACGCCATTAGAATGCCACATAACATCACAGCATTACCGCTCGCGGGCGTGTGCTTGCATATGTGAGTGGGCGGACAGGATGCTGGGAAAAGTACTTCCGGCCTCTATGTGCACCCCTTGAGTCTCTCAGCAGTGGCGAGTTGTTCCTGAATTTTATTTAACCACGACAAACACATACCAGGGAGGAGCCTGTGTGCTTTGTGGGGGAAACTCAATGGCGCACGAGAAAGGAGAGGGAGGTGTGGTGTATGTGTTCCCCGGCTCTGCGAAGCCACTGATGCTGAAGGTAGTGGTTGCTGTGGGTAGGCTGGGACCGACGTAGTTCTGCGTAACGGGATGAACTCCTAGCACTTCACTTCCCCTAAATACTCATAATTATGGAATGTAAAAAAATGTTCTTACTTATAAAAAAGTGTGCCCTAACCGTTGGTTTTCCGTGGTTCCCAACGGTGCTCAATGAACGAAACAGTCACTTAAGTAATATAACAATAGCTGAAATTAAAAATTAAAATTGTATTAAAAACATAGTCATGACACCAAAAAAAAAAAAAAAATTCTTATTATAACTTATTAATTTCTTTTTCCGCTACTGATATCATTTACCTTCCAAATAATCGAAATATTTTAATACCTCTAATTTTAGTTACTATTTCAGTTCTTTGAGAGAGAATACTAGGGTATAGTATGCACAGCCTTTAGGGCCTCTAAGGCGCACGGGTATTTTTATATATATATATNTATATATATATATATATAGTATATTTTTGTTGTTGTTAAAATATAACCCTTTTGAATTGAATTGAATATAAAAAGTGATCTTATTGAGGGTTGTCGTGTTTCTAATTTGCAATTCTGGTGACATCTATTTTAGTATATATGTTCGTTTGGTTTCATGGAAATGCCCCACGTAGAAAATTTATCGCAATTTATGTCTATTTCATGAGTTTTAAATAATTTCTTAGGAAATATTGACCTCTATTTCTCACGTTTCAGAAAAGTAAATTTTCTTGGTCAAATATATTTCAGTGTTGTGTGAAAGTAAAAATTTCAAGAACAATGAAAAGAACGGGCCAGCCTTTACGTTCCATTTTACACATAAGGGAATTAGTAATCGTAAGAAAATACTTCGAGAGCTGATCATGTCTTTACGGAATGGTCCTAGGAGAGCACGTTCTTAAAATTTCGCGATGTCTGATGTTCAAGCGTGAACGATTTTGTTTCCTCCATAACTCTCGAACCAAAAGTTAATTTGATAACAAAATTTTAGAATTGACTTCGATTTCATATGGAATAGAGTCTTCTGTCAGGATAGTTTGTTTCGACGACGACAAAATTGATGTAATTATGTTCAATGTCAGCACTTTTTTCGTACGTTGCGTCGTATAGTTTGTCTATATTTGATTAAAAGCTAAAGTATAATAGTTTTAGTTGTAAATTATACTTAATGTAGACTTCTTTATAATTATTTTCTTCTTCTATATCCCTTTTTTCGAGACGTATAACTGTGTAGTTGTGTGAGAAACATCCTAAATTGTTTTTTTCTTATTCGTGCTCGATTGTTGGTTAGTTTCTGAGAAGCGACAGCGTTGGGAGGAGTTACCTGAGACGATATTTCCATATTTTCTAATATGTCGTATGAATACGCTCAGTGGGGAATCTCATAAACTAGTCAGTAAGATACTAATAAAAGTAGATATTTGTTTTGATTGATTAAAAAAAAAAATTATTTGTAGAATTTCCTCAAAATCATTTCCTGAACTTCTACTGAATAATGAAGTCCATGTCTGAAACTATGACCTTGACTTTTTATCTCATTGCTGCGGCATTTCTAGCTTGCGTGCGTGGAGACTAATGAGAATCGTAGGATTCCTGTGCTCTGGCGCCTTGCCTGGAACAGTGCGCTTCCTTTGTTGGCTTGTGATGACCGAGACGGGCCATGAGAGGGAGACCTACCTCCTGTAATTCTGCTTTGTGTGTTAACTTTTCCCAGTTGATCTGTGTGTACGAATGAAGCCACAGTCTACTTTAAGACTAATGTGTTCGACTTACGTGAGTGTGGTATATTATTATTTTCAGTAAGTCGTGTTATTCTTGTCATCTACTAATGAGTCTGTAATTAAACTAAACTGGAAATTGTGCTATTTTTTACTTCTAATGTGTTTCAAAAAATACATTCCTTACAATGTTTTATTCTCCTATCATCTATTACCAGTTAGCGAATCATATTCAATCTATTACAAATGTATCATATTTCTTTCCCCATATTGGGACAGTAAGATGTAGTTCAATATAGGAATCATTGTCTTGATTAAATGATTATCAAAATTTAAGACCATGCTATTTGAAATGTTAAACGTTTTTTGTACATTTTATGAGAAGTGCTTCCTCTGTCATTATTCTAATCGCGCATGGGAACAATTTTGAAGAGATATGAGATATCATCGACCCGATAAAAATGTATTCTAGTATTTTTTGAAGAAACTTTCAAAGAAAGTACTCGATTTATTAATTTCTACCATTTACGATTGTGCCGTTTAAATTGGAATGAAATTGTCCTACAGATTTTAACTACAATTTTAGTATTGAATCTATTGCTATATTTTTTCAAGAAGAAAGGAAACTTTACAATTTCTTTTACTTTCTTAAATATAAGACTACCGCTGTTGTTTGTTATAATTTGCTTATAGATATGAGCTGTTCTAGGATTACGCGCGAACGTACTCGTTTATTCGTCAGAATTAACGTTTTATTTCTTATTCAACACACAACTTCTCGCCTTATGTTAGTTACGTTACTGTGTGAA
Organism: Laupala kohalensis; assembly: GCA_002313205.1. Taxonomy (NCBI): domain Eukaryota; kingdom Metazoa; phylum Arthropoda; class Insecta; order Orthoptera; family Trigonidiidae; genus Laupala; species Laupala kohalensis. Next base: position 1,499,099 of record NNCF01126193.1, read on the forward strand.
CGCATCGCCTTATGTTAGTTATGTTACTTCATAGTATGAGGAAACTGATAAATTGCTCTTGCTTCGAGTTCATATTTTGCTTCTTCTGCCATCCTCGTGTTCATGAAAAAGTTTCTTGAAACTGGGACATCAATTAAGATTTTCGCCTCGAATAAATACAAGGTTTGACCTATCTGTTGTGGCTGAGTTCTTTCCTTCCCTCATTTGGTCTATCATGATCCTGGCCGAAATTTAATTAACATTGTGAGTCGATTAAGCTTTTTATTGTTAGAGCATCGTTCATAACTTCAATGGTGTTCTCCCACACCCGTCCGTCAGCGTCTAAGCAATCTTCGTCGTGTTTTCGAGAAATCTCCCGAGTGCAGGAGTCGGTTCCGACGTAGTTTTCCTTTGAGGGATTGAGTTGACTCGTCTTAAAGAACTCATTCAGAGGCGGTGGGCGCGCCGCGGCGCCGGCAAACGAGAAAGTGAAAATGCTGCTCTTCCACCCTCGCTACTGTGTTGATACTGTAGTCGCCTTTTGGAGAGGCGGAGTGGAGGGAGGGCTCTAAAATAACGCCGACTTTCACGACAAGCGAGCAGAAACTGTGTTCAAAAACGTTGTGTACATATTTCTGTGTGAACGCATCGCTAGTTAAATTAAATGGAGATGTCTTTTTGCTTTTAGAGTCAAACTATTCTAAAAGCTTTTCTTCTACTTTTTGTTGATGAAGTATATTCAAAAGTTATCATGAAAACAAATCTCAAAAATTTTGATCGACGCAAAAGCGACCGGATAATTATGTAAAAATCATAATTGAGATGATGAGTGCACAAACGGTTATGAATGAACGAGAGATTCAATCGTTTCCGATTTTCTTTCCTGTTTGCATTTACTTTTACAAACAACTTATTGTGTGCTATTGTGTTATGTTCCTTGCAAATTTATTCGTGATACATATTTCCAAGTTTTAAAATTGTGAATATGTATTTGAAATTTTCTCTCTTTCTTTTATGCATTCAAATGATGGTTTTCTTCCGAACCATTATTCCCGGTCAGACATCTTACGTCTAGACTATATTAATTTGATATTAATTTGAACACTTTTAAACCTAAGTTGAATTAAAACTGCGATTTCATTGGAAAGGTCCAAGAGCGTTATATTATTGATTAGTCAAAAATCATTATAAATTCAAAATTTTTTATTGTAACGCTGTCTCTAAAAGGAATTTCATAACCATAGTGGCCGCAGAAAGATGATGTCAGTCAAGAGCATCTCTGAAGTTGGCAGATGGAGGGTGCTTGTTTATCCAATTATTTTGAATTTACCTCCGGAAGTACGATGTAGCTCTGAGCGCGTACATGCGCGATGGTCAGGGGTCCCAGTGCAGAGCCAGCCTTCGTAAATGAACTCTCTTTTTTGGCAATGCTGGTTTAATATGAAGTTAAATTACTCAATTGTGCGATCTAAATGCATGTATTCTTCTTTAATACCTACGTCCTTTGAAACATGCGACCTTATTTGATTGATTGAACGGTGTAAGTAGACTAAACGTCCGATCAATGTAGTAATCCTACATTGTCAGCAGGTTGGCTGCTGCAGCAGTTCTTCATGTCATTTCACAACATTTATTAGCAGAACAAAATAATCGTTGCTATTCGACCTGGGTTGGTTTCCTGCATGTCCCTTATACACACACGGATCAATCTAAGTTTTTGAATTTGGGAACACATGGAATTCCATTTAAACTATATAATTTTTAATTAGAAAGGAATAATGTTTACGTGACACTTCTTGCCACCTCTATTACGCGAAGAAATGATTATTTTTGAATTATTTTTCTAAGATTTTGGTTCCATTCTTTTGCAATGAAACTGGTCTCGTGCTGGCCCATTAACTGTGACGGAAGTTGAAGCAAGTACCGAAAGTGTGGCTGACGCCCATTTTGACATATTGAAGAAGAATAGCTAAACCAGTGAGATTAAATCACACGGAAAATTGAATATAATATTCTGTGTGAGAATATAAACGTTTACTTCTGTTTAGCAAGACTATTTTATTGACCTGAATAATATGACATTGTATACTCTTTCCCCCATCTGTTAGTTGAAGTCATGTTTCGTTCGGTTTAATTTACAAAGTAAAGAGGAGATCAGAGCAGTTATAAATATGTGACAATACACAAAGGAGCATTACTTAACTCACGTACGATTCTCTACGAATATTGTTTATTACTACTTTGTCCTAAATTCACTATTTTATATAACTGTGTTAAAAAAACCAGGAAGGTCGCAGAACCTGACGATTTTGACGCATAATGGATTTGCGCGAACCAGCATGGTCAGACGGTTCAATACCGTCATTTTTAGAAATCAAGTAACATCCTTTTCAGGCAAATGAGTCAAGTAACGTCTTTTCTTGATGTCATATTTTAATGCTGTTATCTCAGAAAGGAAATGTTGAAAGATGAAACAATAGGAAACTATCAACGCATCTTTTAATGCTGTCAAGTACGGTACTTCATTTGTGTGATTTTCTCCGTCTAGTTCCGCAGAAAAGGAACGGAAATTATTAGAACATTTGCTTATTAATGTGTATGATGGCTCATGAAATTGGTGTGGGTGATAAAAACCCAACTTACTTATGCGTGTTATTTTTCTAAAATATTTTTGCAATCTGGCTCTTTTAATATTGTGCAACTTTGATCTGATTCGTGCTGTATTTGCGACAGTCATCCACATTGATGTCCAACTATTTCCTGATAGCATTCACTGATAATTAGTATGGCATGATTGTGAAGTTAAAAACATAATTGTCTTTGAATGAAACCATTGGAAGGATGAAATCGTTAGAGAGGGAGTATATGATTAGTAGTGTATTAACCAAAGTACAGTTTAGTGATATGATTTTGTGTTTCTTAAAATAAGGAATATCAATCCAATACAATATTAGCACACGTAATTAGGAAAATACTACGCCAAAAGGTGTGTGAGGTTCGTATAAATTGTCCCAAGTCGCAATCTACCGCACGTTTCAACCACAGTACTATTGTAACATCTGGACCAGTGCAGTCTATAGATTTTTGAAATATTAACATTTTCAAGCATTTTGCTAGCGGGAAATTCCTAAGGAGATTAAGGGTCGGGCCCGTCGCCGCCAAATAAGGAAAAATACCCGCCTCTAAGCCTTTCCGTTTATTGTGTAGAGGCTGAACAATTCCCATCTACTTCTGAAAACTGAGAGGAACGCCCTCAGAAGAAAAGCTAGTGTGGAGGGAATATTACAGTGGTCGCCAAAAATAATGGTCAGCCAAAAGGGACGCTGTATTCTCAGAAGCTGAGGGGTGACCAAGCTGATGTAGAGTGCTCAGTACAGTAGCAAGGTTGTAGTCACGTGATCTCCGCTCCTGTATATATTGGGAGGATTGCAGATCCTAAGTGGCTTTTCAGACCTTTCTGCGGAAGTGTATGGAAGAACGCAGGTTGTTTGAAATGTAACTTGGTTAGTTTTGGTCGTCAGACCACTGAGAATTGCTGCGGTAATTCTATTACATTGCTATTTGGCGCGAATGACGTAACTTGGAACAGTTAGTTATTTCGGGATAGCAACTTGGAGACTTTTGAGATTCGGATAATCTGGGTAGATTTCCGAGTTAATTCATAACACCAGTATCTATATCTGTGTGTAATTGTTGCTTTCAGATAGCAATAACTCTGTAATAACAAATTGAAACTTGTATTTATGATTTGAGAGTTTGTCTACATTTGTAAATATTCAGATCTCTATTTGATTTAAATTAAATATTTTATTGTTATTACACGTGTGTTTGATTGCTTGGGGAAACCAAGCTGGTGGCAGCGAACTCTACCATAAAGGTTGTGGTTTATGGTTGAATCCCGCTTCTACCCGAAACCTACACACATCGCATCTGGGCTTGCGGTGTGTTGTAACAACTATCAATATTACTGGAATACTTTGTAAATGAAATTATTGCTAAAAAATAAATTATATCGGAAGTGAAATATTTTTACAGACTTTTTAGTAAACATTTACGTTAGTTCCTTTTTTCTATGGGGAAATGAATGATACTCTAGCTCCAGAGGTTCTGCATATGGTGCAAAATAGATACCCTTCTCGTGCCTTTCCGTCTGCGATGAGTCACTATCTAGAAGGCTTTAGCGACGCACTGAACTTAATCCACCGAGGAAATATGTTGGCCACATGAGAGGCAACATATGGTGATGTCGAAGTTTATCTTTTTATGTACTTCATCTGCAATATCATTAACGTTTATCACATTTCCATATTGTTAATTTTATATGTTCTTTTAGATCTTTCCATTGAAATATATTGCAAAGATATGGAGCAATGTTGAAAAATAAAGTTTACGATTGAAATAGTATCTGCCCATAGTTCATGTACAATTGGAAACATATTTTTGTGTATTCTTTATTGAAAATGATGAGCTGAAAAACATTTTATGTGTATTCTGTTAGGGGTTCTGATATTTCAGTGAGAATAAATCCTCTAATTTAATTTAAAAGGTCCGTTTTTTTCTGCATGGAAAGCTGTAAAACATGTTTTATCATGACACGAAAAACTGCGTACTCATTGTGGAGGACAAGGGAGAAATTTCCGTTACATAGCGAGTAGCGGCTCATCTCGAGAATAAATAAACCAAGAGCGTTGGTATGCATGTGGCTTGCTCGCAAAATTTACTTGCGGGTTTCAAGATTCATTTTGTGAAGCTTCATGGTTATGAGGCAAGTATTCCAGAGCAGAGAGATCACACTACAGCGTCTCCCGAGAGACTGATCTGGACGGATGCACGAAATTTATCTGAGCTTTATTTGCATGAACTGTCTGGAGAAATGGATTGTATTCATTGTACTACTTATTTGCTTTTACAGATGTCAACATTTATTTTACATTGCGTGCGCTGGTTTTCAGGTCTATTTGAGAAACAAGGTGATACGAGAACCAAACATCATAAATATTATGTATATTAGTTGTGTCATTTTTGGGCAACTTTTTTTTCCACTTATACCCACGTTGTACATTTGCGGGAAGGTAAAAATAGAAGACTTAAAATTTGAACTCTTAGTATTAATATTAAGAGGTGCCTCATCGCGAATTTCTATTTCCCATTTAAATAGTATGAGGGGAAAAAATTTTGTTCTGAATTTAAACCTCGAAAATGGCACATGGTACATATACACCCATGACATACAGAATTAAACGCTCTACAAAAAAAGATCTCTTTATTTCTTTTATAACTTAACCAGTCAAATGATATTCGAGTTCAAAGTTCATAATGTATGAAATTTCATCGTATCTTTAATATTACAGCGAAACTTTTGACTCTGTTGAAAAACATTAAATTATTTTCTTGTAGATCATTAAATTTACTATAAAAATTTACCATTAATAAATATTGATAGATATTTGTTGACTGTATTTACTGAAACGTGACGGTGTTTGCTTTGATCTTTGTCATAGTTGATGCCTTTGAAACAGAAGAAAAAGAAAGGTCAAATTTGGAAGTTTGATTTTAACAATGCTGAATTTACAAAGTCTGATTGCTGTGAAACTGAATGAAGTGTTGCTAAAAACATCGAGAGGTAACACTGATAACTACCAATAGTTCACATTTAAATATCGATACTATCGATAAATTCGGATACTTTTCTAATCAAACATAATGCTTGAAATAAGTAAAATGATTCACACAATATCCACTAATATATTTCATTGAAAAAATATATAGATCAATTAACAAATAATATAAATTACAAATTAATGTTTTCATCTTATGTGTCAAAGAATTAAATATTTAATTATTCAAAATCAATCTGCTTTTGAACTCGCACATTACATATAATTATTCAGAAATCAATTTACAACCAAGCATTTCGTTTCTTAATTTCAACATATATTTTTCGGGTTTTAATCTAATTCTAGTTGATTAGTTTTCAATAGTCTCAATTATCGATGTTTAAGCAACAATAATTGGATGATGTTCAAAAAACTCATATTCACTGAAGTTTCTCTCCGGCTGAAAATTACTAGTTCAGACGAACAGGAGTTCTAGGAATGTTTTCAGTTTACGGTTGAGCATGAGACTGAGACTATTATATTTGATGTTTACTTCTCTTTCTTCATCAATCTGCACCATTCAGTCAGATTGGTTAACTTTATTATCGTAAAAATTTGAGTTTATATTATTGTTTATTCCGTTATTTATTACAATTAAAAACTATCTCCTATTAATTATGAGTAAATCAATGTATTTAATTGGTACCATCAATGAAAATATTGTTGGGAGAAAGCTGCCAACCATGCGAGAGGTCATGTCTGGTTTTGCTCTACGAACATCGTGTTCTTAATCGAACAATTAAAGAAAGTTCAAAGAACACAATTACTAAAGTAAAAGAAAAGTGGTATGTAGCTAAAATACCTACTTGTAGATTCGAATATGCAATGACAAAGCTCACAAAATGTTTTAATTCTTGGAAACTTCTACAAAAAAAATAATGCACCTAACAAATCGGCTGCACAACAATTGAAAGAGACAATTTTTAGTGAAAAACTCGACAAATTTGTTCGATATTTCTGAGCCCGGTGTAGAACAACTTCTTGATGACGAAAAAAAATATTTTTCAATTCTCAAAAATCAACCAATCGTTATGGATTTATTAAAAGAAATATTTCAAACATTTCTCCGGCAGATAATGAGAATATAATGGACGTTGATCTCGGTAATTATTAATTTATCTTTATCTTTTCTGATTTTAACATGTTTATACATGAGAACTTCTCATTGAGAAGGGAATAAGAAATTACTCTTAAATTTCTGTATATTTAATTATTTCAGATATTAATACTAATGATTCCATACCTACTCAATCTTCAGTTTTATCGTCAATAATTACTTGTCAAACATTATGTAGTAGCATTTCAAACTTTGAAGATGATATTGACCATTTAACACGAACACCACAAATTGACGTGATAACTCCAGACCTTTCTGCTGCTTTAGACAGAGCAAATATTAGTAGCAGAAATGCCACTTTTATTATTGCTACGACATTAAGGAGTGTTTGATTAAATATTTCTCACTATAATTTGAGTCATAGTACTGTTTATCGAAGCCGGTTTAAATTGAGGAAAAATATTGCTGAAGGGTTGAAAAATGAATTTCAAGTTTGCGACCGTTATGTTCTACATTGGGATGGCAAAATAATAGATGGTATTACTGGACTAAAATCCGTAGATAGGCTTCCTATTATATTATCTGTCTCTGGCGTTGAGCAACTACATGGCGTCCCGAAAACTGATAAAGGTGATGCAGAAAATCAGGCCTTAGCTGTCGTCACTACTTAAAACAATGGCGCGTTGCTCCCCATATCAAAGCCATGTGCTTCGATACAACAGCAGTTTATTTATATATATATATATATATATATATATATATATATATATATATATATAT
>NNCF01126193.1:1507038-1517904 GCA_002313205.1 Laupala kohalensis
ATATTTTTTCATCATGATAAAGTAAAGAAATCACTAAATGCTCTTTTTTGTTTCAATTCAATCAATGAATATTTAAACGTAGAATATTATTGATAACATCGTAATAAATTTTATTATACTTCATTAATTATAATTTAAGGATAATTTATGATTACACTAAAAAGTTTTTTATTTTATTTTACGTAATTTAGTCTTTTACATATCTACTTACAGCGTTCAATTTTTTTAAAATAGCTGTTCCTTGCTAATTTTCGTATTTACTCTTTTTATTTATTATTCAGGTATTAATCATGGAACATGTATTTGAATAGAGAAAAGTCTACAGCGAGAATTGGTTTATTTACCATGACATCATTATATTTTAGAAATTATTCTAAAAAACGTTTTTGAAATATATTGGCCTGTGCAATCTGGTCCGAATATATACATTTTTTACATGAAGAATTGGGATAGTATTGGTCAATCCAACTATCGAAGTGGCATGACCGACAAAATTGTAGGAAATGTACTTACAGAAGAAAGACACGACCTAGTTACGTTTATCACTCATCATTTACAGGCGAAATTTCATAACTACTTAATAAATAATAATGTTTTTCAGATCTGTCATCGAAGGGATGATTATAAAGAACTATTGGAACTATCTTTGATATTCCTAGACGATTCTACAATGGTTCGTTTTAAACGTCCTGGTGCTATGCAGCATGCGAGATGGATAGCAAAAACGATTTACAGTTTAAAAATATTTATATTTAGAAATCAATTTAAACTAACTAAACGTGAAAAGAGTAACTTAAGAGAGATTTGTATTTTTGTTAGTTTATTTTATATTATAGTTTGGTTTTCTTCAACTTCAGCTATCTTTGCGACAGAAAGAGATTTAGAGTTAATACAAAAATTGATTCTTTATAACAAATGGAATCCTTCAGTCTCACAAGGTGCTTCTGGCAAACTGGCTGATCATTCATGGTATTTAAATGAAGAGTTGACTTCTCTTTCTTTATTTGATGGTTACATTTCAGTAGAAGTTTTTAAATAATGTTAGAAGCGATAAAAAGTCAAGACGATACTGTAGTTATTGAGAAACGGCACGTAGTTGATAAAAATAAACTAGAAGTAATATTAAATAAAGATATTAGTGGATTCGTTTCGAAAAATTCTTTCAAACTATTGAAAAATTTGACTTTCCGTATGATTTTCTTGAAGAAGATGTACTACAATGGCCAAATAATGTGAAATATCAAAAAAAAATTAGAGTTCTTCAAAAAATTGGAAGATATCAATGACACTGCAGAACGGGAAGTACTAGTAATAGTACATAAACACTATATCTATCAATATTTATGAATGTTAAATTAAAGAATTTTACAATCAATTTAATGATCTACAAAAAAGTAATTTAATGTTTTTCAATAGTCAATAGTTTCCCTGTAATATTAAAGATACGATGAAATTTCATATATTATGAACTTTGAAGTCGTATATCATTTGACTGGTTAAGTTTGTAAAAGAAATATAAGAAATCTTTTTTGTAGAGCGTTTAATTCTGTATAAAAATATGTCATGGACGTGTCGGTACAATGTGTCATTACCGAAGTGTAAAATTCAGAACAAAATTGTTCCCCCCACGTTATTTAAACGGGAAATAGAAATTCGCGATGAGGCACCTCTTTATATTAATACTATGAGTTCAAATTTTAACAGTCTTCTTTTTTTACCTTCTAGAAAATGTACAACGTAGTTATAAGTGGAAAAAAATGTTGCCCAAAAATGACACTCCCTATTGTTTATATTTATTGATACATTAATTTTACAAATTTAATTCACCTGAAGGAGACACTAGTAATGGTGACGCTTGAAAATTAAAAAAAGATTGATACAAAAAGTATAAAAACCTTTAGTGAGTTATTGGGTTTGCTTCCTAATATGTTTATTTTTCAGTGAAAGTTATTTACACTTCACCTTTTGTCCCAATTTGTGTGAAGTTTGTGGGTAGTGTTCTGATAAGTTGTTTGTAAGTTTTCGTATCCCAGGTTCGCTAATTACCCTTGAACGATTGTACTGGTAACCTCATTAAGTCTGATTATCTTACTTCGAAAAGAGTAACTTTTATATATATATATATATATATATATATATATATATATATATATATATATATATATATATATATATATATATATATATNTTACCCAATCATCAAGTATGTTTATTTCTGCTTTCAATTCGTGTATCTTTAAAAATATTTTATGGTAGTTGAAATTTCAACACTTTTACGATTTTAATTAATTTTTCTGGAGAATTAATAGCTGATGTATATCATTACTATTCATATATGTACACAAAACACCATTATTCCGCTTCTTGATGTTCGTCGTACATGGAAATGTGAGTGTAGGAGAGGTTCAGAGGAAATTAGTAGTTGAACTTGCAGGGATGCTATTCACTCGTCCATTTTCCCAATTGTTGTTCTGGTTCTGATTGCGTGGTATTGTGGTTTTAAAGACGTACAATTCCGGGAGTGAATAAAATGACTCATTTAGAACACTCTTCAACTAAACATTGATGAACAGAAGTCAATGATCTGTCGCTATTGTGATATTTTACCTTTTATCTTGAAATTTCGTGAACTATAGTATTGCTTTAAAAAAATTATTTTGTGTCTGGTGTACTGTATTGAGGTATTATGTTCGCCAGACCGACTAGGCTAAAGTACCTCTCAAAATGTTCCAAATGATAGTTTGAATCATTCCCTCTCCAGTGGGGATGAATTTTTATACCCTTTGAACAATTTAGACCCCAGTCCCCCAGGGGACTTACATCTAGTAAGTACGTGTTTGGCAAACACGGGGCCCGAGCTGTGTCTGGCATAACTTGTACCGGGCTCCTTCCTTTCTCTTTTCTGACCTTCCTTGGTCACCTCTTCCTTTCGATCCCGAAGCTATTAGGGCTAGGGTATCTTTCATTTTCCTCTTTCTTCTTCTTCTTCTTTTTTAATGTTTTAAGTAAAGTCTTGAGATATGTTGGGATTTGAGTTTTGAGTTGTAATTCGAGGGTTTTTAGTGGGTATATGGCTTAGTCATTCGACGAGTCCCACACGCGGGGAGAGTCATGTTGGCTCTCCCTAGTGCGTAACTGCATTTTCCCTACCTGTACAAGTTTTAAGGGCTCTAATGACCTCGATGTTGACGAGCCCTAAAGCCCCACAAAAAAAAGAACAATTTAGAATTATTTGCCTTTAAATTACTATGGGTTTACACAGAGCAACTTTCGCGGGCTCATGTCTTATTTTATATCCTAACAAATATCGGTTTGACGTAGCGAAAGGAAACAACTAAAATAGGGAATGAAAATAGCAGAGTAATGACGTAAAGATTTGCATACCTGATGCAGCATTAAAAGAATAACTTTAAGGAATCTGCAGCCGTATCATTTGAAAGGGCTCTAATGACCTCGATGTTGACGAGCCCTAAAGCCCCACAAAAAACAACAACAACAAAAACAATGTAAAATTTGACTTAAGATATGTGATCCTCGTCAAAGAAAGAGTCAAACAAAAATCTAAATTTTAGTATCAAGTTTAAATTCATAAAATTATTGTCAAGTCCAAGAGTAAAAATCAGTAGTTCGAGAATAAATATATTAATGAATTATGTTTCCTTGGGTGAATATCTCCAAGTTTGTGAATAATTGACTACTTGACTTTAGTCAGCGCGGATATAATATACCTTAAGATACCACCAGAAATCGTAACATATTTTTGCTTAAAGTACTTGACGTTCCATTACTAACTTAAGTATTTTCATTTGCGGAAATGGCAAAAACTTCAATTAGTCTGTACCTAAAATAGAAAACCTTAATTTTATTATCTAAGATCAAGTCTGTTTTTGGAGGAATTAGCTGCAAAATTTGCAATGTTCAGAAGGGAAATAATATTGATAAAAACCCATAAATATAATTTTTGAGAACACTATCACGTTCTTGTGAAAATTGTCTCGCCGAATGCTAAAAACATGATCTTGAGAAACCAGTATTTTGGCTAACTTGTGTCAGAGGTACAGCAATATTTCATATTACCAACCCTAAAAAATATCTATCTCGTGTTATTTTCTAGTATTGTTACGAAGGGTATATTAAACATGAAGCTGCCAAATGTCTCAAGGGACTTTCACCGACAAGTTTGTTTCACCATCCCGAATGCCACATCGCAATGGTGAAGGCCTCACGGGAAGTGGTTTGGGGACCGGCGTCTTTGGAGGTCGTGGGAGCACGAGTTTTGCTTTAACGCAAATCGCCGTGATTTCCTGTGTAGGCGACGAAAGGAGGCGACGCTTATACCAACCTCGCTCTTGTTTGCGAACGTTCTTGTACCCTTCTCTTTGCCCGCACCACGTTCCTCTTCTCCTCACCCACCGCACGCGCTTCTTGCGCAATTCCGCCGCCCGTGCCTGAGGTCAGCGATATTAAGAGACATTGTTGAACGCGGGTCCAGCGGTCGTCCCACAGTCGTCGTCCGTTGAGAAGAATTGACTTAATTTCCAGCGAGCGGTCTCTGCAATTTCCTGCTGGTGAGAGTGCATTGACAGAAAGAAGGAGAGGAAGAATGACATACATTTCTCATTTCGCTGGAATAAGTTAGGGATGGTGACCTTAAAAAATGATTGTTACACTTGTTATTATGTAGTAACTTATCCGTCGAGGTTATCCCATTATAGGAATTCGTTGTTTCGATAACCGTGTCTGACAATTATTACATAAAACAAACTATTAGACGCGATGCACACCGACGTAACGCGTTTGATATAACCAAACTCATTTAACGCACGTTTCATGAAACACGACGATTCTGTTGGATTTTAGTGAAAAATGATGAGAACAAAATGACTTCTAAAGCTGGAAAATGAGTTTTGGAAACTGGAATTCAGCTGAAGTAAGGATAGAAGACCGAGAGAAAATTTGTGCAGTTCGCAGAGGATTATTGACATTAATTTCTACTTCTACTAATTATATAATAGACAATTGTGTTAGAAGAAACTGAATTTCATGCAATGGAGTTTCATCGAGATGCATTGCTGTGCGTAACGCGTTTCATCCGTGTGCCATACTTGACTACATTGATCGTCAGCTCGTTTAAAAAAATGGAGATTGAAGTGTTAACAATATAACAAATATTAATGTACAGCTGAAGGTAAAATTCATTTTGGATCACTTCATGCTCGCCTTCACATATTCGAGGAAAATAAATAGTTTCTTCTTTGGGTACAATTTTTAAGTGAAGTGAGCAGTGCATTACTGTTTGGATATGTTTATAATATAAATGAATTTTGTGTAACTTTCACAAAACATTTTTGTTTATTGTGATTTCCTTTCGTGTTTGCAAAGGGTATGTTTATGAAGAAAATTAATTTTTTATTGCTTTCTTCTGTTTTGTGTTGTTGTAAACGTAATAGATAAACATTGAGTTCCGAATGCAGAATCACTCGTCTTTTTTCCTTTGAAAGTTCTTGAACTTCGAAAGTACTTAGATAAGTCGTGGTACTGCTTTAGAACACTGCTTGGAATGTGTGGTATTGGTTCTTCATTCCTCGAAAGCATATCATGACTGGAGTCAACGCTACTAAAATACACTACGGGATAAACTACGATGCTTCAGGGAAGGAAATTCACAATTTCCACGGATTGGCGTAGCTGCTAATGATTTTACTACTTCTCGTTTAAAATATTCACAGATTTAAATAATATTGAAGCACTAATTTTGCATTAAAACATGTGTATTTTCTGTTCTTTTCGTTATGGGTTTGGTAAGATAATGATATTTATTCCCCCTTCCTTTGAATAAGAACAGTGTCACTGATTCATGTGTTCCCTCTTGATCAATGCTTCGTAATTTGTACTTTCTGCCTGATTTATTGGTTCTCATGCGCTCCTTCGTCGTATGGCGGAGCAAGGGATTTGAATAATCTTGTGATTCATGAATTTCGAGTTTTGGAGGTAAGGTTGTTTCGGTATCCCTGGTGTTCGTAGGTCTACTGCTTGAATAATTATGTGTCCTTCCAACAGTCTAATGAGCTCTTTTCCTTTTTATTCCTTCTTATTGACACACTGATTTTGTAGTTCAATTAAATATAGAAATATAGATACTGTAAAACCCTTCTGCACCTCATCGCCCTATGCTAACAAAATACCTTTCTAGTTTTAATTCTACTACGGTAGAATTACCCTTCTATCCTGTTTCATAAGAGACGTTATTTAATAAAATTACGTGTTTCATGACGTACGGGAATAAAATTGTATTTTGTGGGTATTATTCAATCACCAGAAAGATGAGCGAAGAATTTTTTGGTACGTAGCGATATGATGTAAATTTGTAACTAAGACGTAGTATAATATTTACTTTCTTCCTAAGAATTAATTTTTGTTATCAATCAGTGAAAGGAATATCTGAATAATATTTTTTTTACGCATTTGGCTTATCAGAGTATATAGGTTTTTTTTCTGTTCGTGTATCTTCATTTCTCGTATGTTAAAGCTCTAGAAATATTTCACTCAGGCAATTCTTTTTTTCACTCTAAACTCGTATCGTTGAAAACGACTTTCTGAGTTGGAATATATTTTCCCTGGAGGGTTAATGAGTTCCCAGCTATATCAGGAAATGGGAGAATATTGCCCTCGTACTGACAATTTCCTCCACCATTCCCTGTTGCGTGTATCTATGAAAACGGGAGACGCAACGGAGAGACCATGGCTGTGCGACGGCTGGTGGTGGGTGTTTCCCTAAAAGTTACGTTGAAACGATCCGCCCACGAGACTTCTGTAGCGCAGTCGACGGTAGCCCAACATTCCGTGCTCCACCCAACAATGGTAATCCAACTCTCTTGGAAAGTGGGGTTTTAATGACAGGTGGCAATTCACTGTCTCTGTGTAGCAATGTTTCTCTGATTTACGAAGGGAGGTAGCGACTTGAGAAATTGACTTCGGAATGCTAGTGATTTTTACAGTTGAATCTCTTAATTTCAAATACTTTAACTTAATAGTTGAATAAACGTATTCCAACTAAACTTTTGTTTTAGTATTTTCAAATAATATCTTCTCCCATGTTCGTGTTCGGCAGAAGTTCTACAGAGGAAAATAAATGGGGAATACAAAACATTATTTTGTGACAGTTTCAGGACAACGCCGCTGCAGAATTAACTTAGCTGCTTAAGCGAGTTTCAAGCGTATTCACGTGTGTGATTAATGGTTGTTTTTCTATGTGTCGTACGTTGAGAGAGGCAAAATTTTGTAAATGGGTAAAACTTTCAATTCTCGTCTTATATTGGTACAAATTATATGCGTTTCACTGTGTTAACTGCAATCCGTTTTCGTATCCTGTTCAATTGCGTGGCTTTACCTAAGGGTACAAAGGATAAATAGTAGGTACAGTATATTTTGTTTTGTTTTGTCATTAGAAATTAGACAAATTAAGCGAGGAAACATTTGTCGGAAAATTACGAAGTCTCCTAAATCCTAATTCGAAAATGTTCCTGTCATCTCGATCTTCTTCCAGACATTTAAGTTACGTTTAAATTAAAAAAAAAACACGTAAGTTCAACATCAAAAGTCACTCATAAAGAATACAATTCAGGTCACCCCATTGTATCAAAAGTCTCACTGATCGTTTTTCAGCTTTTGTCCCACTATTTTTATTGACTCTCCTTTTAGAACAAATTTTCCTCATAGAACTGGTAAATCTCGTTCTCACATCCAAAACTCTTAAACTCAATAATGAATTCTTCCTTCAGGTTGGTGGTATAGCCACGGGTACCAGAAAGGTTGCCTCATTTGCTAATGTATACATCGGATTCCTTGAAAATTATTTTCTTGTAAAACAAACTGCCAGTCCACTCCTATGGGTGAAATACATAGGTACATTTTTATTGTTTAGACTTACGGACATGAAGCTCTTCAAAATGTAATAATTGAACTAAATTCATCATACTCGGTAACATTCATCTGGAATATCTCCCACAAATCAATCAATTTCCTGGATTTACACATCTCATTATCTGAGTTCAATACCATCCATACTAAAGTGCATATAAAACCTACCAACGCAATAATACCTTCATTTCGATAGTTGCCACACCATGTTAAACACCCTCTTCCTTATGCCCTATCTATCCGTGGACATAGAATCTGCAATAATCCTTCGGATCTCCATCCATACATTACTACATGACACCCTCACTAAACGCCATTATCCCACTGAATTATTGAAAAAACATTACCTCCTCGCTCAAATATGAAGCCATTAACACACAATATTCTCAGTCCCCTGCATTATGTACATTTTCCACTGGAATTGACATAATTAAACCACTTCTCACAGACTTGTATGACATCATAAGCTCCAATCCCTCCACAAAATCTTTCTTCAACAAACTCCCTCTAGTTGTCTATGAACAACCCCCATACGTCCAGAGTTATTAACGACAATTCAGCAACTCCCTTGACTTTCTCAACCGGCACAAATGCTGTGAATAACATAGGTGCAAGACATGCAATATTATTGATCCTTCTACGTGTTTTACTAGCCCTAACACTCAATCCACACACAAAATTCGCCAACCCAGATTTCTTCTCATCCTGTCCCCTCCCACGCTAAATTGCGTTATAAAAAATTTAGTGAATGTTTTAAAGTTATGGTTTTAGAAACTCTCCCCGTACATTCCCAACACACGCATGTAAAAATACGTGAATTTTTTTTCTGGCCCCTATTTGTCTCTATTTATCCCTGTTTAAATAGGCAACAGTATATTCTTCTAAATTTTTCAAAATTCAAATACAAATTTCCCTCCTAATTTTCCTTCCTTTCACCAAACTGTCGGTCAACTTAACCCGAAGTGAGAAGAATCCGTTCATTTTCTACGTGACTGAGGAAGGTTGGACGCCGAAACTGTTTCGTCCAATTTGTGAATGACGTCTGTGTGTTTTACTTTATATTTTTCATTAACTTTAAAACTTTTTAATATGTATGTATGTATTATGTATGTGTGTGTGTAGCGTCATAGTTTCAACAACACCAAGAATTATTAAAATATTTATTATGAATCAAAACGAAATTAAAATGTAAGAACTAGTTAATTGAAATTGGTCTAATGTGGAAAGTTAAAACTGAAATTGTACCGATTATTGTTGGCGCTTTTGGGGCAATCTCTACATCATTTTGCTCCAATCTGGAAAAATTCCAGGGAGGCTGAAAGATTGGGAAGTGCAAGAAATTGCATTAAGAGATACAAAGAACTTCTTATGCCAGATTCTATTAGACCATCGACTCTTCCTCTGTATACTGGTTATAATCTGGAAGAGAGTAGCAAAACGAACTCTTGAGATCTTTGTTTGTGATTTTAAAAAATGAATAATAATAATAAAGTTATTTTGGAATAATTTGCATTTATGGAATTTTGAAGGATATGCTAGTACTCTGTATGAAAATAACTCTTGTCACGCACACGTAAGTATAGAGAGGTTTCAGCCTTCTCATTCGTATGTACAGGTGTTACAATACACACAAAATAATATACTTTCTGACTGACAAAATAACATATGAAAGTCGAAACTTGTTTCTTACCATCTGTGATTCTTATGTGTGCATTTTTTAAAATTATTTATTTACTGGAAAGTGGTGTAATATTTCAAAGACTTTTCGTATTTTTGAAATGTGTCTTCTTGCAGATAAATAATTTGATAGGAAATTAAAGACAACACATATAGTTACACATAAAAATACCGTCACTTACGGAATAAAAGAACGTTTCGCCTTATTAATTAGGAAGATACGTGGTACATCCTGAATATTATGATACTTCTCGTGTAATTGTAGAAAATTGTTTTATTGTAAATTTTGTTTCTTCATGCTAGATTAAGTTTTCGTGGACATTCATTTTCCTATCCCTTTTAAATGTTGTTAAAATAGAAATGAACATACTATGTTCACGAAACCTTCGAAAATAACCATTCCGTACGGAAAATTTCTTGTTTACGAATAGTTCTCCTATCGAGGAATCTCTTTGGAAGTATTCGTCCTTTCACACTATGTCGACATAAGCTCGCACAATTACGACCGTTTCTAGGGTTTAAGAGCTGTTTCGGAGGAGACTATTCCTGCCTTTGTGTTTACACACGATATCAACCTTGTTCGCAAGTTATTTGATGTGTTCCTGCAGAGTTGCTTGAGATGAATAAATGATGGATTCGTATCATAATATAGGCAATAAGAATTGCACTCCACTCAATTTTCCTCTCATTTTTTCATATTTTAAGTTATTTTTGCTTGTTGTTGAGATTTAAATAATCATTGTCTTTGAAGAATCTTCAAAGACTTTGTAATACTCATCGAAGAAATTTTTCAGTTTTACCTTACAATTTCACTACTATAAAAGAGATAATATATTCTCTTTCCAGAGCGTTATATTTGTCTCCCTTTTCTTTGTTCGTGCAGTTTTCTCGTTCCTCAGGGAAGTAGAGAATGTTACCCCACCGGTGGCGCAGGTGGTAGTGTTGTCGCTTCTCACCAAGAGATTTTTCTCGATTCCCGATGGGGCCAGAAAATTTGTAGCTTTTCACATTTATGTCCCAGTTGACTACTGAAAAGCCAACCTTCCTTCCTCTATCCATCTCCTCCTAGTATCAATAACTCTATTACTAAGTACTACTACTAAGTAATAGAGTTATTGATACTAGGAGGAGATGTTACTAAGTACTACTACTAATTCCCCCAGGGGACTTACATCTAGTAAGTACGTGTTTGGCGAACACGGGGCCCCGAGCTGAGTCTGGCATTACTTCCACTTACTTGTGCCATGCTCCTTCCTTTCTCTTTTCTGA
>NNCF01126193.1:1518327-1537805 GCA_002313205.1 Laupala kohalensis
CCTCGATGTTGAAGAGCCCTAAAGCCCCCCCCCCCAAAAAAAAAAAGAAACAGTGACCTACCACCCAACTCCTAACTCCTATCGCTCCATGTAGTTAAGCTTCAATAGCACGCTACATTTCCCATTTACAGATACAACAATACTATAAGAGAGTGTTGGTACGTGTTCAAATTACAATACAAGCTGTATTTCCTGAATCATTTATAGAATTCGAAGTTATAGTTTCTTCTTTACATGGTGCTGTATTATAAATGTAATCTCTAGTAATATTTTTCCGAAACACACAATTACGATCTATTCGTTCATTCATTAAATGTGAAATGGCCAAATACTTATTAATGAAAGGAGTAAATCGAGCAATTATTGATGACTCAGATGCATTACTTGGTCGATTTCTTACTTTGATTTTCACTAATTCATTACGAAAATATGATAATTTTTACTGATTATCTTTAATTTACTGTAACCTTTCTTCAAAACTTGGATCTTATTAGTTTGTCGGTATTGTATGTTCACGAGAAAAATATAAGGAGAGAACGAGTTGAATGAAGTTTGAATTTAAATCAGGACGGCTTTGTTGCCTATAGTTCTCTTGAGACGTATATTATACCTCCTAATGAATGGTGTAATAAAACTCGCTGAGAGTATTCGTGCACGGCAAGGTAATTTTGTGCCTGGCGACATATTTGCGGCTTTTAGGTTAATACTAATAGGTGCCTTAAATTACGAGTGTTGCCTCGTTGAAAACTCGACTCTTAACGATGCAGCGAATAAGGTTGTAACAAATGATTTTTTTCTGTTTCGATTTTTATTGTTTTGAACAGAGGTTTAGTCAATATTTAGTAGTCAAACTTGGTAGTATAATGTTAAAGCAACATGGAGTAATATGTTTATTAGGACGTAGTGTGTATAATACAAGCGAAGTATTGTTTTATAGATGAACTGTCCTAACAATCACTGTTCAATAATGTTAATACTTCAGACTAAATGATAAAAATGATCAATTAATATTCAGGCTGAATGATTAAAATAATATTACTCATTATAGAATTAACGTTTTATGAAAGGTTTGGTTATATAAAATCGTATATTCTTTCCTTCCCTCCCTCCATATAATTAAAAAAATTAAGCCATCTTTCGAAGAGATGAGAGGTTTTTTTTTATGTCTCAATTTTGTGTAATATAGATTGCATGTATTCACTATGTTTTTTTACTGTTTTGTCATATTGATTTGTTACATGTGTTTTATCAGCAACTACATTTTGGTTTCTCCCAACGGTACAGTTACTTTCTGTGCGGTTAGTGTTTCAAGGACGTATTGTTTGCAATTAAAATTGAGTATTAAAATATTAAAATTGAGTGTTACTACTAACCCCTGTTACTTTAAGCACCGCTCCCCTACAATAATTTACCTAGGAAACATTTCTAGTTGTATAGTGTGACAAATACCACCTGTCCTTCTAAATCTCAGTGAGACAATTTTACCTAAAATCTTAAAATCGGATACTTTTTCTATGAAATGAAGGTGAGTAACATTCCGAAAAGAAATGGGCAGTGGGGGATGAGAAACGACTTTTGTTCGGGAAATTTTAAATAGGAGTCCTTCTTTTTATATGTTAGTTATTTATTTTATAGAGAAAAAAGAATTACTTTTTACTCAATCATTTCTTGTGTATTGTCTCACACGCCTCTCTTTTCGAATTAAATGAAATTCATAATACTTCTTCATTATTATTTTTATAGAATATTGCACATTGTTGCATCGAATACAAAAAATCAAAATGAACAAAAAAATGTCTTAAATATTCATGTTTGTGTTCTTATTTATTTTTAAAATTCTTATTTCTCATGTCATTTACTAATTCAACGAAATTATTCATGTGCCCATTATTCAAGGAAATCATTCATGTTCGAGAAAACATTTGGACATAAACATTTGGCATACTGTGGATTTTTCGTAGTATTCATACCTATGTTTTGCCAATTTGTTGTAATGTTTTTGAAGAAAGTTTACCAAATTTAATGGTTATCTACAGAGTTAGGTTTCAATTTGAATTTCAATATTACTCGTAATATAAATATTTATAAGAAATGTTGCTTTGGTGTATTCGATGTATTTTGTACGAATATCATTTTCTATGTAAAATTTTATCATAATATTCCCTAAGAATTGTATTTGTTTTGATTTCAAATTCTATAGAGACAGCAGTTTAACTTGTTTTGTTGATCGCAGCGCCGTCAGCTATAAAATTAAATATTATTGCGTTCAAAAATTTACGTTTTTATTATATAGTGAAAAAATCCGCTATAAAATGTAGGTTTAGTGTTTAAATTTTCCAATTTTTACTTCGCCCGCTGGACCATGTATTTGGGACGTTACCTACTGATATTGTATTGAGAAAATCTGGTTCGAAAATTTTTCTGAAAATAGTTTCTTTGAGTTTTAAAAGGCTTGCACCAGTAGTTTGGGACATTTCGTATACATCACCCCTTTTACAGCTGCCTAAAACTGTAATAATCCATGTTCCTGAATAACTTTCTCTAATTTAATTCTAGAAATTGCTAGATATTCCTGTTGAATATGTATATTGCATTTTTGCTTCCTAAAAAGCAGGTAACGTCTACTTATTTTCGGTCGTGTGAATTCAGCTAATTAGTTTTGTATGAAGGGTTGACTTCACGGCGTAATTTCGGAGTGGGTACTTGCGTCATCCTCCCTAAGAGCATTGGTAACACAGAAGGACCGTGTAGTGTGTACGGTGAAGTGGCATCTACCCTTCCATCTCGACACTCAGGGAACGTAGAGAGAGATCGATCGTGGGAGGGGCCCGACGTTTCAGTTTGAGCTGCGATTACAGCTTTCGTTTCTGCGACAGTCGCTGCTAGTTGCTGGTGGTGGCAAAAGACAACGCCGACGATTCAGTGTTAGCTATGGAAGTGTGTGTCTGAACATGGGGAACTTGCCTTTCAGCGGAAGTCTTTCAGACTAGACTTTCCCCTCGTATTCTCAGTGGTAAAATGGTCCTTCGAGAAGAACGTGGTTGTTAATGTGTAGTCCCGGTTGTATAATGTGTTATTTTCCAAATGTGCATCTAAAACATTTTTATTTCTTTCAGAGGGGGTGTTTGGTGTATCGATTGTTATATTTTTCAAATGTTATATAAGTAGATAAGAATTTAAAACTTTCACTATTCGAAATTTTTGGATTCAATCTTTAAAATCGTTTTCCTGACTTATTTGGTGCTCAATCCGAATCATAAATTTGTGATCAGGGACTGATCTGAATTAATATACGAACAACTTCGGGTTAATTTTATATATAAAAGTTCAACCTGCGTATGTTTGTGTTCGCAACACTCGTAAAGTAGTTGGTCGATTGACTCGAAATTTTGACACAACGTTGTATTCGAATACGCGAGTGTTTTTATAAGCTTACTATACTGATATCACACCAGTGAATAGTAAAAATATGCATCTTTTAAAATAAAGTAAGCGAAATACCACTCACAGACTGACTAATCATGAAATATCAGAAACTACAAATCCTACGAACTTGAAATTAGGCAGATAGGTTTATTTTAGAGTGAACACATCCGCTAAGAAAAAGTTTTACGAAAATCCACCCTTAACGGGGTGAAATGGGGGTTGGAATATTTTGGGTATGTATCCCACCATAACTCTAGAGTGCCTGGAGCAATTTCAACCAAACTTTATACACACATGACTGACTATATGAAAACAAGTACTGTTGGGGTAAGACAGCCCTTCCATCTCCAGGGAGGGGTTGCGAGGGGGATGACATGTAAAAATAATGAAATAATCCGATATTAGATTCGAAACCATACTTTTCGGTTCCAGTGAGATTGATTAGAGCGTCCCTGGTGCTTTGTAAGTTAACAATAATTCCACATTGAAGATAATGTACCCCTAAAATTCCTGGGGTAGGAGTGAGAATGTAGGACAGGTAAACATAATAAAAGAACGACCGATATTAGTGTTGAGCAATTCATTTTTGGGAACGCTGAAGTGAAGTGACACCCTCATGGTCATATAAGTACACGATCACCCCCTATAAGGAATTTTGCGTTGGGGGTGAAGGAGTGAATCGTTGAAATAATCGAAAGTGACCGATATTAGTGTTGAGGTCGTAGTTTTCGAGGCCGCTGAAATTAGTAGTGACATCCTCGAAGACGTCAAAGTTGACAATCGGCCCGTGTAAACTCCAGCACCCCTAGGAAACGGATGACATGAAAAAATATCGAACATGACATACCAGTGACGAGACCATAATATTCGGCGTCGCTGAGGTGATAGTGAAATACCGATATCGTGTGAGTCTGAACTTAGCCCTCATGAAACAAACGCACCACTAGCACCCCTTGAGGGCTGGGAAGGGTGTGACACGAAAAATTATCGATAATGTCAGGTAAGAAACGATTTTACTAAACATCCACCCCTAAGGGGGTGAAATTGGAATTTGGTGTTTTCTAAACACTTTTTCTCAATTACATCATTGAAAATGAGTGATTGATACACACACTATCAAACCTCAACCATTAATGGATAACATTTTCACTGGATATCAACGTGAGAAAGAATAAAGTTACAGACATATTACAAAATTCATGCCAGCAAAGCCGCGGTGTTCAGCTAGTTTTATATATATATATATATATATATATATATATATATATATATATATCTGTCTCTTATACACATCTAGATNTGTTACATTAACGTACCAATCGTGACGAACCATGCGAATTTTGCACTGGAAGTTGAATTAAATTATTATGGGATGAAAAATAGTTTGTCAAATAGTATTTTTTTAAAATAAAGTTTTGTAAAAAATGAATTTTAATCATAAGAGACCTTTTTATAGTTCCATTTTAATAATTCTGTATTTTTGAAGAATTTTTAAAAAATACATTGTGTTTATGTATTGTATGAATAATTTTGGGAAGAGTACTTGTGTCGCTATAGAATAATCACCCATTTCAGACATACTTCATGCTGAAAAACATATTTTCGTGTATATTTGTTCACAAAAATTTACTTTTCTTGAATATTTTCACAAGTAAGACAAACCTGGCGTGTCTTCTCTTCGGCATTATTATCATTATAAAGTTCACAGTAGCATTTGTAATTAATACCTTCTCAAGTATTCGCTGCAGGAATTTTATGAGGGTCTGTGTGTTGCGGAAATAAAACGTAGTGAGGGTGTGAGTAAAATTCCTTCAGACACACTTTTTTATCTGCTGTTAAATAACATTTCACAATGGGGAGTTCTTTGAAGCCTAGGGGTAATCGCAGTACCCCTCACATTTCTTCACGTTCGCTTTCCACTTCCTAACTCTCTCATAACCTCCGCCCACGAGGTGTTTTGAGTGAGGCTTGTGCGGTTCATTGAACCTCTAGTTTGGGGGAGTCAATGTCCGAATCGGTTGGTCATGATTTCTCAATTGCTTACTTTACAACATCACGCCGTTCATTGACTGACCTGTTGACTGTCGGTCGGAGGCGTAGAACTCACCCGAAGCCCAAGGTCCTAGATTCGAATTCGGGTAAGATAGGTGGTTCAAATTCGTCTTGGGGTGCAGACGTGAAAAGAGAGATAGTATTTCATTGCGGAGAACTTAGTTTCGAAGAGAAAAATTACTGATCCTAACACTGAAGATTATTTATACACTCTTGCAAGTTCATTTGATTTATTTTCTTTAGTTCCCTGGTTTATTGAGTCATGTAAACTCGGGAGATTTTCTCGAGTTTCCCTTCTGTATGACTTAACAAGGACACCGATACTGTACCGATGAAAACGCTAAACGTTTTGCTTTTTATGTAGTTCAATGTTCTCGTGATGTTCGATATTTTTGTCTTGACTGTTTCCTTTTGCATTCATTGCACTCATTTTGTTTCAGTTATTCAATTGAATCTGAAGATTGGGGGTTAATAAAAAAAGAAATTCATCATTATGTTTTGGAGAGAAGTACTAATCCTCAGTGTGGCGAGATTTATACATGGGCTTGTTTCACTTTTTCTCATTTTCCCCTTATCAAAGAAACCAAATTACAATCATCGTTATTCTTGACACACTCACCGTTGCATTTGAGACATTGACAAAATATTGGCAAATTTTGAGTGACCATTTTTATCTATCCTAGGTGTAAAGAAAGAATTTTTATTCAGTCGTTCGACGATCGTACTAGTTGCACTAAAATTGTTTGGAAACTTCGTAGATAAAAAGAAAGCATATGAGTATATTATTGTCATGTTTATATGAAAAATGGAAGGATATTTGGACTTTTTTTCGATGAGTAATCACGATTATTGTGGGATTTTGCAGTAGCTGAACTAATGACAAGGTGTGTAATGATGATGCAGGAGAAAGTGAATTGTACCAACGGTCATGTTGCGAAGTAACACGTACAAATGTTAGTGAAACCTTGCGTAAGTATTTAAATCATCACAAGGTTCCGTGCTTCGCATTTGTTTCTTTCTACTACTCTGTTGGAAAGGTTAAATTCTCCGACTTAAATACTGCAAATGGATTCTGTTATTTAGAGCTCTCTCATCCGTCTCCATTCGAGGGAAGTTGATGCTCTAAGGTATCCAAACCTCGTTCTCTGATTCTCAACCCTTTCTTGCTTCTCTGATCATCCTCCTTTGCTTCGCCCATCGCGCGGTCTTAGATACTCCTCATTCGCTTCTCCCGTCCCTGTCCAACAGCGGTAGAAGTTCCGAAAGAAGCCGTGGGTAGCGGGGAAGTGACGGGGAGAGAGGATCGATATAATTGCTGTGGATAAGGCGCGTGGTAGCGAGGAGGCCGTTGCGGGGGAGGTGGACGGTCGTGTTTAGACCTCTTGGCGGAAACCGCTGAATCGGCAGCAGCTGGCGCTCCGTGGCCTGCGTGGCGAAGCGGTCGACCTGCGGTGCCTGCTGCTCGAGTCGGGAGGTTAACCCACCGCATCCCGATTCACTATCTTTCTAAAGTCAATTAGTTTGACCTCACGCGGGTGCATTCAGGGTGAGTGAACTTGCTGTGCTCGAAGTGGTTGACTTTCTTCATTGAGAAAAATCGGAGTAAATGATAAACACCGTACCTATATCATGACTACCTTTCATAGTCTCTTTTGAGATAGGAATTCGACGAGTAGATAATGGACTTGATCTTGAAGGCGCAACATGTCAAGACGAAGCTAAAAGAATGGAAATTGCAACATCTGAACATACTTCGTTCGAGGTGTGAAATTCATCAATTAATAGAAACCTTATTTTTAAGCGTATTATTTTAATTGAAGAAAATTGTTTTAAAACTAACTGATTACCCGGCGTTGCCTGGAATTTTTCTTACTTTTTAGACCAATCGTTTTTTACTTAAAAACTGCTATGTAATATCAAAATAATTTTACTTGCTGTTTTTTTAAAACACATGTTCAGTGTCCTACAAATTCACCATTATTATACAAATTTTACAAATTCAGTATAATACAAATTTAATACAAAAGTTGATAATACACACCATTTTGAATTTCACTTCCAGTAGCAGGAGTTTATATATCCTTGGATGAAACCAACCTTGAAGGAGCAACGTAAAGTTATCCGTGAGAGAATCAAATTAATAGAAATGTCACCAATTAGTCTAGCTCAGCACTTCACCCCAAGAGATATTCAACCCCCACATATGCTGAACTTGTATTTATACGGAATCATGCCACCGTTTCCAGAAATCTTTGGATTAAACCCGTCCTTTTTGATTAAATATTTTTACATGACCCTCTCTTCCTACTCCACAATGAGGGTTCTAGGGATGTTCCCGCCCCCGCTCTTATCACAATGGTGGACATATATTTGGAAGTGTCTTTATTCATCTAAGTATCTCAGGTAGAACGAACCCACTCGCCGGGAGTTCAGCAGGTGAAAATTTTACTTCGGAGGCAAGATACAATGACGACAGCGTTCCTACACCATTTCATTAAAACTCATGTAAAATCTAAACTATTCGTCGAAATTTTACGCTTTAAATACGTAGAATGTATGTTAAATCTATGTTAAATGCACAAAACAAATAATCCATTAAATGTAATTATGATTTCTTCTGTCCTTCTGAAATTACTCGCTTAAATTGAAGCATGTAACTTTTAATTTTTTTCTTTCGATAATTTGTTAAACTTTGTAGATAGACAAATGCTGACTTTGTTGTTGAACTCTTTGAAGCGAATAATATTGCTAGGCATAGGTGTCTTCTATCTCTTATCGTTTAGGCAGCGTAAGCGAATATAACGGTTTTTCCCCAGACTTCGTGGACATTTATTGTCAAAAACAATCGTATTTCTTTCACAAATTTTTAAAATAAATATTAGTCAGTGTTCGTCCTGCACATCTAAACTATCTCCATGCCAAATTTCATAACTATCGGTTCAGTGGGTTAGTCATGATCAGGTAGCAAACATATATTTTCGCATTTATGTATTTGTATGGAGTGTGAATGATATAGACTGCAAATTAGCTTGTATGTATCAATGCACTGACTCGATTATCAGACTGAGCAAATCACCTTTTTTATAGCTCTGTAAATCTTATATTGTTACCTCTGGTTTGCTGGATGCAGAACTGATCAATCATGTACCAAAAGGGCTTTTGGATTTGAATTTTGTATGTGAACATTGTGTATTCGTAGTTAACGGTAGTCTTCTAGTGCTTCGTCACATCATGTTACCACATAAAATATACATAAAAGTGTTCTCACTCCCTTGGTTGCTGAACGACAGCAAGTGGCGAGTAAGGATGTTGTGTTCTCCCTCCATCACAGTGTGGAAGTGCTACATGACCTCTACAAATGCATTCAATGTGGTCTCGTTACGGAACGTTTTAATGCTCCACTTTCCTCTAGATTCCACTCATTTTGAAGACGAGAACTCCCGCCGTACTAGTGGGAGAAAATACTTGTATTGACAGAGATTAATATTTTTTACAAACACTGAGTATATGTAATGATGAGTGGTACTTTACTGTTAGAAGAGTCATACATTTACAAACTTTTAACAGTATGGACAACCATTTTTCAAACGAAAATGACAACTATTGTGTGCCCGTATGGAGCATATACAGAATTAGGAAGCAACACTTGATCGAAGTACCTGAGAAGAACTTGCAATGACATAGCAATACAAATTACATTATGAGGAAAGTTATAAACCTGTCTGAAATATGCGTTAACATTTTAAGAGTTTAACATTTCAGAGGAAGTCTGTTTCATCTGCTAATTGTCTTGCTTTGAAGACATTGACTTGTCATTTTGATACAGATTTTTTTTTTTGAAAGAAAAGGAAAGACAAATTGTCTTACCGAAATTTTCTCAAAGATATCTCATTATTATATTAAGATGCTTTAAACAAGTTTGTGATGTTGAAAATTGAGATGATAATTGGAAATGATTTGAAGGGATGAACAATGCTGCATTTGCGTCACAATCCATTTTAAGCCTGTCCAATTGGCGGCCCGCGGGCCATATGCTGTCCGCGAAACTTTTAGTACGAACCGCGAGTTATAATACATTTCGCATCAAATTTTTCATCAAACATTAGGGAGCACAACTTAGTGCTGTTATAAATCTGCGCTGTAGGAATTAATATTTCATGTGGCATGCCCGGTTGGAAAATGGAAAATTGTGTTTGGAATTACCGCGTCATTCATCACAATATGAATTTTTTTATCATATTACTATATATTAAAATACTTTCTAAAACAAAGAAGATAACCCATTTTTTTATTCGTCGGGAAACATTTTTCCAAACCTCCCGTGCCGGCTGGATTGATCAAAAATGAGCCGCGGGCTAAGATAAGTTGAACAGCGCTTAAATTAATCCATCCATCTTTTCGTATATGCGCATTGAATGTTATGTATTCTGTAGAGTAAAATGATATTTCTAGTGTCTATTTTGACGAATTTGTAGGATCTTTTCGTATGGAAAACTTGTGGAGAGGTTTTATGGATATGCAGTTCACTCATATTTCATTTCTTCTCCCGAAGTCAGAAGTCAATTCAACACGTCACTCTGCGGAGAGAATCATAGCAAGCTTTTCGTGACAGCGTGAACGCGTTTCATTTCGTTCAGTTCGCGAGTTCAGGGGGAAAGTGGTGACAGCATTCGGAGAGACTACGACATTGGAATTTCGCAGCGTCAATGCAGAGCCGACCTCAACGAGCGGATCACGACCGCGCCCACGGCGGTGCGCGCGTGCGTGCTAGCGAGCGAACGAGCGATGCACGGGAGTAGTATCCACCACAACTGGAGTACGTCGGGGCGCGGTGGCGGGGATGGGAGCGGGAACGAGGGGTAGATTGGCCAGGCGCCTGTATGCTGTGTTGCGCCGCACCGCCGCGCGCTGATCGCCACGTCACCGCGTTGCCGGCGTACGCCTGTCTGTTCGGTCAGCGTTCTGTTACCCGGAATGGAGTACGCACTCGGGCTGTCTCCCACCCCGAGCGTCCTCAGCGCTGCCTAGCTACGGCCAGGCTGCTCCGCGTCTCATGCACAATGGCCATCTCCCACCTCCGTCGCCGCCGGACGCGTTAACTGCAATCACTGACCCCGCGCAGCGCATGTGCGCGACGTGCAATCGATATACGCCCGCTCGTCTGACGTGAGTGAGAGCGAACGCGCGCCCGGGTTGCTAGTGCAAGCCATCGACATCCCTTCCCTCTGGATCCCCCGCACACGACCGGATGCGTCATGAATTACGGAGGGCGTCGAAACGACTGGAACAAGCGCGTAGAAACGCCATTGTGGACGTTTTCACACGTCTTCTTTGTAGTAGACGTACCATTACTATTGTCCGTAGTACTCTTAGTACTGCGCATGACATCTTTCTGACTAAAACAAAAAAAAAGAAATAGTGCGTACGAGATTTGTATCAATTTATTTCGAAGCACGCACTTCAGGTAACTCTAGATTCGTGCCATCTCGTGCAATTTTTCCTGGATACGATTAACACTATTTATTGCCTTTTTGTAGCTCGTAAGTATCCTCGTTGCGTGCAACACGCTCTTAACACAATTCACGAAAAGAGAGTTTTCCGCATGCTGAACACGATATCCGAATTGGTAGATTCATTTTCAAAACACGAAGTTCGGTGCTTGAGTGATACTTCACGAAAAGTAGACACATGAACTCCACATTCTTGTATGTGCCATTCTATCGGAGTGAGATAATTCCTTATTAGTAAAATTTCCGAAAACGGAATAATTAATGTATTATTAGGAATCTATTCTCTCTAAGAGATGAAGTTATCTTCGCTAGAGGAAGATAGCGTGCATGTCGATCTTGTTTTTGTGATGTAGGAAGTGGGAATCAAAAGGATGAATTTAAATAGAAGTGGGATTCCTTCCAAGGTCTCGAGTAAACATATTTAGACGAACGGTCTCGTCGGACTCCGTCCGGGTGGGCGGGGTTGCGGGTGGCAAGTATGAAAATAGCACGTACCCAGTCTGTCGACACCACTATTGCACGTACAAAAAATATGATTACTAACATGTTCAGTTGTAATGTCTATTATGGATTCATGATGATCATTAATACAGTGTACGAATCTTGTCAACCTATTGTGTGTTTGAATTGTCAACACGATCCGAATAGTTGATATGTGTTCGATTACGCAAGTAAATTTTGCTCGATCCAATGTACAAAAATATATTTTTAAATTGATTTTGTGTGTGTTATGTACATTGTTTTACTAATGTATGTGTAAAATTTGAAAATAAATGTCTACACAATCGGACTGTCGTTGTAATAACTTAATCGATTCGCAGACGTAAGGATTAATTTGAAATTATTAGTTTTCGTTGAATTGTGAATCTTCGATGATGTCGTCAATGACCCATCTTTATTGGGGTAATTAAATTGTCTTTGATTTAATTCTTTTTCCCATTCACGTTTTCTTCTTCTTATCGTCTTCCTAGTCTTCGACATTGTGTAGTCTACGTAACCCTCTGTTATTGTATGTTAGCGAGTTTGCACAGCTTTTACTCGATTGCATTGTGTTTTTCTATTTTCTCATTTTCTCTATTTTTTTTGTTTTCCTTTTCGCCATATTCCTTATTACACTTCCCTATCCACCTGCTTGATCTCGAGTCTACGTTTCTTTTGATGTAATTTTTAAGACACATATTCTTGTTTTTTTCTCTCTGGAGAAGTAAAAAACGCTCGCAAATACAGGGAGAACGCATGCTTTTTATTGTCATGTTTTGAGCTCTGTGTATTCAATTCAATAGCTCGTATAATTTTGATGTAATTTTGTCATATATTTGTTTTTATCTTCTCTATACGCTTTTCAATTTCGGTTATTGTGTACTATTATCCGTAATACCTGGTGTAAGGAGATCTGCTTAAAATATTTATTCGATAAAATAAGAACTACCGATTACGTAACGCAAGTCTGATTCCTGCTGATGTGCGAAATTCTTTTAGATTTTCCCATACGCTTTGCAAAGGATGTAACAGACAAGGTGATTACCAACGAGACGTTAATTTCCCTTTATTTTACCAATCTAGAGAAGTATAACAATCGTCCTACAGAACGAAACATGTATTTGTCTGAAATATTTTTAAATTTGATTCAGGAGAACCAATTTTGATTTTAGCATATTCAAAATACATAATTAGTTATTACCTTTAGAATATATGATGTTTACGTACATTTTGCATTATTGGCTGCAGAAGTAATTTAGGTTGTACATATTAACAATTTTCGCTTCTAGAACGCTATTTCTGGTTATTTCACATATGTGGAACTTTGTATACTTTATCAAACCTTCCTGGCACGAATATATTCTACACATGTATTTTAACTTCCGTCGCTTATAAGACATGTGTTGAATTAGGGTATGAAAATACCTTTGTTTTCGTATCACTGATTAGAACAAATATTTGCAAATGATGTACGTATATGTATCAAACTAGTTGATTACCCGGCGTTGCCCGGGATTTTCTTAGACTAATTTTCTTTTACTCAGGAAAAAATATAATCTACCTGTATTGTAAGATCAAAATACTTTTTCTTACTGTTTTTTATCATTTACAGCAACCTAATTTGACAAATTCATTTGGTTAATTTTGGTAGGTAGACATGCTGTTGCGGATTTTTTTGTAGAACTCCTTGAGACAAACAATTTTGCCATGCATAGTTGTCACCTATCTGTAACCGTTTAGGCAGCGCTAGCAAATATCACTCTTTTTTTTTCTTTTTTTCTTTTTCGATTTTATCGACATTTCTATCACAACCTTTCTATCACACATTTAAAAAATAAAATTAGCCCATGTTAATTCTGGACATCTAAACTATCTCCTTGTCATATTCACCACGATCTATTCAGTGGTTTAGTCGTGATGAAGCAAACAGACACACACTTTCGCGTTACGCATTTATATATTATTACGTACTGTGAATGAATATGAGTAGCAGATGATAGTGCGTCAATTATTTAATGACAAGTGCAACGAATTCTATTGTTACAACATAAGTTGTATGCAGTGAATGAAAGGTATTCATGCAATCTGGACTGCGAAAAGTGATTGGGAGAACAATATGTCGTAACGTACATTGTCCATCGCAACGATTTCCATGTGGTTCAACTGGAATTTGAACCGTCATCCTCAGGCGTAATATGTGCCAATGCTAAGAGTTACCGACTGTTGTAAATTCGTGGCTGATTCGTTCTTGTATTCGATTCGTACCGGTAAGTAGCTGTGGAATCGATGACGACAGAACATCCGGTACAGGTTCTTCTTCGCCTTCAGCAACTCGAAGCCGCTTACCTCTCCCCCCTGTTGGGGCGCTGGCGTGGTGGCGCGTGGGAGGCGCCCCCAAGAGCTTCTGTTTCGAAGGCCGTTGCGCGCGCCTCGTGACTCATCGGAGCGAGTCAGTGGGAGGGAGGAAGACCGCACTCGCAGCATCTTGCAAGTAGGTTGTAGAGGCACGAGGACATAGTCTGTCCTTTTAAAATGCGCCTTGGTCACGTTCACCTTCTACAAGAATCAGTGGACTTCGCTCTGGTCAACACGATGAAGGTCCGTTGCCGTTCTTCTCTTTACGGTCAAGACTCTTTAAATCGATAATGGAATACTTCGATTTACTTTCTCATATGCGTAGTATATAGAAAATTTTGTAAATCGGGAAAAAAATTGAAAGCGAGATTTCGACGGAAATATCCGTTTGGCGATCACTGATTCAGAAAAAGTTGTTTTTGACATGCCGTATGTCCGTCCATCCGTCTGGGCGCCGCGATTCTGAATTAACGGAAGAATATATTTAATTCATATTTCGTATTTACGGTAGAATTTACTTGTCGATGCACGTGCTCTAATTGTTTTTTATTTTAAAACAAAGGGTACTTCACATGAAGGTCAAAGTACTCTTTTGAATGTTTCTCAAAAACGGCTCCAACGATTGTTCTTATATTTGTTGTACGCAAGGTACAATTAGTATGCTATACATCCGCATTAGCGGTATTTCGCTTGAAAGTTTGGTGTAGACGCAGTAAAATAATTTATGTCTGCTACACTTACACATTAGTTAACTGTTTCAAGAAGCTTGAATAATATTTTAATAGTGTAAATGGGCCAAGCAGACGTAGAATACACTTTCCGTATTCTGAAACTGTAACTGAAGTAAACGATACGATAAATATAAAATACATAGGACGGCAAACGCACAGCAGATACGAAAATACATCAATTTCTGTCTACAACGAAATTACATTTACATAACACTTTTACGATATTTTTGTCACTCTATGCTGCAGTTGCAGAAACGTGTATGAGAAAGTATGTGGAATGGTTTTGCACCACTAGTTCTTGTGTTTGGTAGTTAGGTAGATTATTTATTTCCTTATTACTAAACAGATTATTGGTTTATTTCAGTGTTAACTAAGATTCCCCATCATTACTTCGTCCCTCATTACCTTCCTCGTCAATATTTTGTGGCGATGCTGATTTTTTTAATATTTTAAAAATTGCATGGAATATTCATAATAATACGCCATGTTATGTTTTCCTTTTTAATATGAGTGATATGTATGGCACATGTGTAACTGCAGAATTTTTGTTTTAGCTCTTGTCACGGAAAAACTACTGAACGGATTGAAACGACACTTTCACGGTCGTAATCCTTAGGGTAGGAGTTTGTCACTTAGAAACGTTGTAGGTTGCATTTTGATACTACAGCAGATACCCGAATAAAAATTACAAGCGCCAAGATGGGCTGTTACTGTTTTATATGAGTAGATTCCTTGTTACGAACGAATAGCCATTCGCCGTACACATGGGAGAGGATATGTGGGGACTCGTATGTTTCAACGAGCTAAAGAGATAAGATATGAGAAGAGATTATTGTACAACACGTCTCAGATTCACAGATACACATTTACTACATTTTAACAAAGTATACATTTAGTTTCCTTAAATTACAGAAGCAGAATTACATACATTTTCTCCTGAATTGCAAAGTTGAAATTGGTTGTGTGCAACCAATACTCCGAGAATAATGGTTTCTACGGAGTTACAATGGATAAATTAATATAAAGCAGAAACAAATGTTTATGAAAAATCCCCTTAAATAACCCTTTCCCCGGTTAAAGCAGAAATACGATATGATACATTGGCAAATTTGAGGTGCGATCGCATCTGATCTGCACTATAAAAAAAAGGGAACCCTCGCTGGACTCAAGTTTTTGTGTGCAATCCCCCCGTAACATCCTTAAAGTTTATTTACAATAGTACCTGCTTAGACATTGATAGCGGTTATAACAACCATAGAATTGTGCAGAATTTTGAAGTGCATTAGATCAAGTGATTCTTGAGTCTAAATGCAGGTCTCGTTATTACGAGAATAAATACTTAGTAAGTTGAAGTGATTCTTATTGGTAGCCTTCCTCCGCTGCCATGGCCTCATTGCCGTGGTCTCCTGTGTAATAGTCTTCCTCGTGTCAGCCTTGTAGCGTGGAAGCAATAACTGAAACTAGAAAATGTTCGTGAACAAGTATGTTCAATGCTGAGTTGCTGAGAGTGCTATGCCATGTATTGAGATGGCGCAGCAGTTGAATGACTTCATACAGAAAGTCATGTTCCAAAAAATGTCTCGTATCACAGATACATTAGTATGTTCAATGATTCGAAGAGTTGCTACGAGCAGATGAGTGACTTCGTGTCACACGACACGGCGACGTGTCCCCAGAGTGTCATCACGTGGTGACCCCTGAAGTAAGACTGCAGAGAGAGAGAGAGAGTGAGAGTGACTTGAACGCGGCTCTTTATATAGCCGGCGCACGGAACGTACATATGGAGCGTGTTCACTAATTCAGTATCATGGAACTTGCAGTTGACAAAGAGATTATAGTTTCAAGAGAATGTCTA
Organism: Laupala kohalensis; assembly: GCA_002313205.1. Taxonomy (NCBI): domain Eukaryota; kingdom Metazoa; phylum Arthropoda; class Insecta; order Orthoptera; family Trigonidiidae; genus Laupala; species Laupala kohalensis. Next base: position 1,534,737 of record NNCF01126193.1, read on the forward strand.
TATTCAATGAATACTTATATATTCACAGAGTAATCATGCACATGGAGTAAATAATAAACTTCTCAAAGAACACCAATGATTTAGAGTTTGTGATGGATGAGAATCATATGGATGAGCATTTTACGAACGTTTTGGTTCGTAACATTCCTATAAGGTAGTAGATCTTTTGTGAGGTATTTTCATTTTCACCGCAAACTAACGTATTTTTATTTCATTTTCAATTAATTTGTTACTATTTTTCAAGTGAATTTCAAATTTGATTTGAAAATAAATATTTCAGATTATAATTTTTATTATCAGAATATTAAAATATTCGAATAATATCATCAAGCTTCTGGTTCTTATATATTATTATACTAATAATAAGAAAGTTGGTGTGCAGTATAATTAATTTAACTATTTATTTTTCAATAAAATTACTGAAGTTTTAAGTAAAAAATTGTTGGTGTAATTATTTAAAATTTTAAAGAAGTTTGAAAATTTCCTATTAATAAGCACTTCTAAAAATAGTTTTAAAAAAATATTTGTACTTATATTATTTTGAAATAATGTATATTTTTTAATTACGAATTTTAATAAATAGTAATTTAAACTAAAAATATTTTTAAATCAACGATAGAAAGAAACCGGCTAACACGCTACCGCTTACGGAGCTGAGATATTGGAAGTTTTGGCAAAATATCTAATGTGATTTGAGACAGCAAAGCAATGTCTCAGAATTGACTGGATAAAGCGCTCTCCTACATTGACAATCAATGTACCATAGGAGGTACTTCCATCCCGAAGTCTCTTTCCCAAGCCGCAACTCCCCTTGTTAGTTTGGAGCGTAATTTGTTAAAGTGAACCTGCATCCTTGGCCATCATCGATTGTTTAATTACGAGTTGCCTTTAATTGCTTAGCACGGCCATTGAACGTGAACAATGATACCCGAGTAAACAAGCTGCAAGAATGACACCTCTGTCAATCTGAATGACAACTGTCGTAAATAGTTCTTGGGGGAACCTTTTGCTTTGAAGCAAGCGAAGGTCTTGTCACTGTGCTTAGCTTCCATGCGATAAACATTTTCTCCCTCACTCACTCTCCCCCCCCCTCTCTCTCTCCAGTATACTTCTTTCCTTACTTCTTTTTTTCTTTCATTTCCTTTTTCTTTCTCCCTCTTTATTTTCTCTTTCATTTCCTTTTTCTTTCTGTCTGTCTTTAATTCAATTAAATACTTTGTAGTGCTATTTACCTCTTCAGTGGATTATTTCTTAATACCTTTTGTATATCATCCCTTGAAACTATTTTAGTTTCATCTCTAAGCCCCGTTAGCAACAATGGGAAGAATTATCATAAAAAACGTTTCTAAATGCCTTTATTTTAAAAGTTTTCTACTAAAAACTTAAAATAATGTTCTGTAAAATTGAGAATAAAAAAATACAACTGCAATTCAGCCCGTTCCTTGGTCACTCATCACTGGTGCAAGTACTTACATGAAACATAAACGTGGGTATTTGTAAAATATGAAATATACATTTTAAAGTAGTGTTAGTACTTATGACTCTTTACTCCTTAAGCTTTGAAAATTTGTTGTATGTATGGTGAGATTTGATGTACCAAGGGAGAGACTTCTGTAGTTTAAATTCTACTGTTTTAGTCCGAATTATTTTTAATTTTATTGAACATTTTTTACTTTTTAGTACAGTACTTTTTTTTTAAAAAAAAAGGTTGTTTTAAAAAGTTTTTTATGTTTATTTTATACGTTTTAGTATTAGTATTTGTTTCTTCATTTGTCTTAACTACTCTTGCTTGTACACCCAGGCTAATACAAAATATCTATTATTGTTTGCTGCTGGATACTAACCCTTAATTTATGTGTTGCGGAGTGCTGTGCCATATTTCAGGGGACGCTTTCCTGGAACACTCCGACAGAAGAGATGATAAAATTTTAAATTAAAAACTTTTTTAAATTTTTTTTCCGCCTTAGACATAATTATATTGTATTGCCATCGGATTTATTTATGTGTAGCAAATTTCAGCTTCCTGGATAATCTAAATGGTTATAAGATTTACTCTAAGCAAACATACACTGAAGCTAAATAAGAAGGATCCCAAGGATCCTTCTAAATAAGAAGGACCCCAAGGATCAATTCTCGGCCCTATACTCTTTTTATTGTATGTGAACGACATGTCATCATCCACATCCGATTGCAAAATGATTCTTTTTGCTGATGACACTAATTTACTGTGTAAACACGCCAATGCTCAAAAAGTTTTGTCTAACCTTTCGACTTGGTTCCATGCAAATCGTCTCATTGTAAACACTGAATACAAAATCTTTACCCCATGTTTCTCGTTCTTTAAACGGAACACAATTAAAAACTGTTACGAATACAAAATTCTTAGGTCTCCATATTCAAGATAACCTCAAATGGAAGTGTCACGTTGACAATCCTAATTCCCAATTAAGCAAATTGTGTTACGCATTCCGAAACTTAGTTAACGCAGTTAGTCCACGTATTTCCCGTTGCGTATATTTTGCAAACGTTTACTCCCATTTACGTTACGGCATTACCTTCTGGGGTAATTCCGGTCAGAGCATTCAAACTTTCAGAATTCAGAAGAGGATAGTTCGGATAATTTGTAAATATCACCCCCGAAACTCTTGTAAACCTTTATTCAAGGAATTAAATATCTTAACACTTCCCTGCATTTATATTTATGAAACGGTCTTGTTTGTTAAGACCGAATTACTGAAGCACCACCCTTTATACGAAACTGTCTCGTTCACGAACACAATACTCGCAATAGTAATAATATTCAACGCCCTAGAGTGTCAACCACTCTTTGCCAAGAAGGACCTTATCATTCGGGAATCGTTCTATATAATTCTTTACCCAAGAATATAAAAGGCATAAAAACTACCGCGGTTAAAAACTACCTTCTGCACCAGTGCTTCTACACTGTAAAATAATTTATTGATTGTAATAAAAGTTAAGTCTGTCTTGTACTGTATCACGCCATTGCTGTAGCACTTTTTAAATAACTTATAACAATTTCAAAAACTATTTTCTTGCATGGTTGTGTTG
>NNCF01126193.1:1538154-1582615 GCA_002313205.1 Laupala kohalensis
GCTTCCGGAGAGTAAATTAGATTATTGTCTCCCACGTGGTCATACGCAGTCTGTACTGTTTTTTGACAATAAATTTATTATTAAATTTATTATGAAGCTTGTAAAAATGTGAGGTTCTCATAGAGTTGGTATTACATTATCTTGATCTGTACTTTTCATACTGTAGTCTTATAGTTCTTTAACTGATTTGATCTCTCATTTATGAAAATGATACCTAGAATTTGGTATGTAAAATTATGTATTCTGAGTACGTGTTATTATTTTTTGTTGTAATTTGTTTAATAATAATTGGTAATTATCGTGTCTTCCAAATTTTACTTTCTTTTTTTAAATGTATTTTTTGTTTGGTATGTATTTTCATATGTACTTTTATTGTAGCCCTGATATATATATAGATATATCATAGAGTTATTAGACATTCGTTAGTAGACGCAGCGACCCCCTGAGCTCCCAACTAAAGTCTAACTGCCGTACGAAAAGTTACCAAATTCGGGAAAGTGCCACTTACTCAATTGATTCCACCTATGTCGTACATTACTAGACTTAGTGATATTTTCATCTTATACGTTGTATTCACTACCACCAAACTTGACAATATACCTCCAGGAGAGCTTGTCCTTAAAATACTCGTTTTTTATCCTGTGTCGAGTAACACAAAATTAACATTCCTCTTAATAAAATACATTGCATAAATTAACCAAAAAATCTTAATTTTTTAATCTATTTTTGAACCAAATTCATTTTACGATAGTCTCTTTGTTGTTTCCATAGAGTTGGTACACCCGTAAGGTAGTGTAAGTGCTACCAAACGATGATTTTAATATCAAACGACAATCCAAGTCTCAACGAGTGTCGGGGTTTTTGTTCTAAAATATTGGTGGTGACTGTCCTGAAAAACCACTTGAGTCCGCTATCTTTGTTCTTTTGGTGTCCAAACTCTCGATAACTTGAGTATACCACCTAGCGTCGCCTCACAGCCACCCCTGGAGAATGCAAACAGAAATCACCTTTAACGAAGGACCTCTTTCGCTTCGATCATATATCTCTCGGGGTGAAGTGTGTTTCCAACTGACGGTGTGCATCTGTATGCCGGATTTGTTTCAAAAACCTCCAGGAGAAATTTTTAGTCTTTGGTAATATTTGTGCCAAATGAGTGAATTTTACTGCTATTAACGCTTGGTTTGGTGTGATAGTTGATATTGGTATAATGGGCTAAGGACAAGTTAAGCAATTTTTCAAAGCAATCGAAAAGAACCATTTTAAAAACAAGCTTTTATTTAAGCGATATATTAAAACGAATGTAACAAGTTTAGGTTTTCATTAAGGTGATGCAATGCCAAATGCTAATACCCCCATACATATTTCACATCAGTGGATCCTAAACGTATTTAATATTTTTATCACTAAGTATGTTTTAATATTTTCTGTTGAGTTATTTGGCGCACGGAATGTTCATGAAATAGATACCAATTAATCATGGGTACGTGATTGGTTGGTAAGTAATTACTTGCCGATGTGTTCTTTACAATTCGCGTGACAAGCTTTTTTTTCTTTCATTTTTTTGTTAGCCCCGTTCCGCGGCTATCATTTTTTGGTGGGGGGCTTCACGGCTCGTCGACATCGAGGTCATTAGAGCCCTAAAAACTTGTACAGGTAGGGAAAATGCAGTTACGCATTAGGGAGAGCCAACATGACTCTCCCCGTAGACTCGCCGAATGACTCAACCATACCCACTAAAAACCGCCCTGAATTACAATACATCAAAACATATCTCAAAACATTGAGGACAAAAAATGAGAGGGGGACAAACAAAATGAGGAAAATGAAGGATACCCTAGCCCCAATAGCGTCGGGATCGAAAAGAACAAGAGGTGACCAAGGAAGGTCAGGAAAGAGAAAGAAGGGAGCCTGTCACAAGTAAGTGGAAGTAATGCCAGACTCAGCTCGGGGCCTCGTGTTCGCCAAACACGTACTTACTAGATGTAAGTCCCCTGGGGGATCCGCGGCTATCAGGCCATTACTGGGGATCTTGTTCTTTACATTTTAATCGTTTGTTAAATTCATTGCTTGTTCGTGATATATTTACATGCTGTCTCTTTTTTTCTTCTTGAATACATGGAACAGTGTTAGTGTGATAAACCTTCTGATAACATAAACATCTTTTGAGAAATGATTGAAATGATACGATAAGTTCCTTCGCGGTTATAACTAAAAGGCGTATGTTATGCAATTCGTTTTGCTTATTGGTATGAAGTGGCGGATTGCATATTAGGAGACGCTTCCCGAAAATAATCCGCCGATAGTTATCTCGGAATAAAATTGTAATTAAACAGGTTCTTTTTGTGAGTGAGACATCATTTTATTGCATCGTCATATTGCTTATACATGTGTACTATATTTCAGCTCTATGGGTTGGGGGTATCTGGTTTAAAACTAAGTTGCAAGATTTGACCCAAACATACTGACTAATCGGTGAAGTTAAACAAAACCGTGTAATTACCTTGGGTAGTCGTCGGTAACGTCATAATTGTATTTTTGATAGATTTATAATTGCATTGATACATTGATTTTGAACAAACAATGAGAAAATATCTTAATGAGTAAACTTAGTTTAAAATCAACCAAAAATCCTGGAGAGACAAGATTTACTTTAATTTTTCCCAATATTCATACTAATCGAATAAAATAAAGATATAGAGAAATCTCTATCATTGTTTTTCATATTAGAGGATGAGGACAAATGAGAATAACCTTCCTCACTCCCCCTTTAAAGGCACTGACTTAATAGTTTCTGAAGAGTTCGCTGTACCTGTTGACGTAGTATATATTCTTATTTTCGAAACTGGAAATGATTGTTTTAAAAGACTTAATTATTTGTAACCTATGGAATGTAGGGTTTGAGGCTACGGTTTATGCCTGAAAGCAATCAACCTTTATTTGAAAAGTTTGGTAAGGTGGTTTGAACATTTTACTCCAAGCCACTTTTGGATACGATGGATGAATTGTAAAACGAAATATATATNTATATATATATATATATATATATATATATATATATATATATATATATATATAATGTTTTACTATGAACAAGATAAAAACTAAAACCAAACATATATGAAAAAAATGAAAAAATACGCCATTCAGTAATTTTTTTTTCAATGCGTGGAGTAAATGTGGTTTTTTTCTGGACCTATGTTGAAGCAGTCGCTGTATACCCATATTGCGATAATTCACTGATTGACACTCATCAGTCGAGATAAGAGAATCAATTTTTTTGTTTTTGTTTTCAGATTGTCGAAGATAGAGTGCACCTAACGAAGCTACATTCATACCGGTAAGATTCTCGTATTTGCTTTAAAGCATTCACTTTATCTACTGACTAGTTGGGTGTTTAACAGATCAATTCATTTATATCTATTTTAAGACAAGAGATTTTCAGTATTGGGAATGGTCAATCAAGATTCTGTACAAATTGTTTGTCAGCGTAATTTTATATTGAACTACAATGATTATGAAACAAAAAATGTGTGTATTAGTAAACGGAATTTAAAACATTAGCTCTGAACAGAATTTTACAGAATTGTTTTGTCTCGTGTGAGACTAATATTATGGGAAATACTATCTGCGTATCCCTCATGGGTAGCAGAATAGGTTGGAAAATGTGTGCCTTCTCGAGTACAAAAAAGAATGAACCACTTCCAATGAAAGATTCAACAATTTATTTTATATCCAGCGTGAACATTTAAACTAATCGAGTTCTTTGTTCGATTACGCTAATTTTAGACTTCTTAAGTTAAGCAAGTCTCGCTCAAGTCAATCTGTCATACAACATGACCTAACATGAACCCAAGGGCTTCACTGAGTGTACAGCTCCGCAGTTAGTGGACCTCGTCGGAAGAGGGTGATGTGGCCAGTATTTCGGTCCAAGTCTTTTAGTAATAACCATATTTTATTAAGGATTAAAAATATTTCACTATGAAAGAACGAATGTATCGTTCTTTACATAATACTTCACGATCCCCCAACCCTACTTTATGTTACTCATTTGGTTGAGTGACACTGATGTAAAACGAAAGTAACTCTGTTGCGTTTCGTGTTTTGGCTAGCGTAAGAGATAGTTAAATTCCATGACTACTTTTACTTCTGTTGCGTGAAGTGAGATGCCTTCTTACTGATTAACTGTCGCTTAAATGGAATGATTCTTGTCTCCTGGTAGTGGACGGTTTGGCGGAAACAGATCCAGCTATGAACTGTTTTCTCCAGTGATTGTTGAAGAAAAAGAACAATACATCTGAAATATTATCTCTATATTTCATGGTTTGGGATAAGAAAATCTTGATGTAGCTGTTAATCATTGCCATACTTTTCATTGTGTACATACTTCTTCACCTCGTCATGGTTCTCTCGAGTTCAAGTTGAGTCGTGGATCACTAGAATTCCATATCGCCTTCTTTCTGTGCGAGAAATTTCCATTTATGCTTTCTCTTCCTGCCTTTATGTCGTACTTCAATACGAAGAATCTATTCAGAGGCTTCATTTACACTTTTCCGCCAAAACTCTCTCCTTCTCTTTGACATATATTCGTGTGCAATAGTTAATCGCCTTCATCCTTCCAGTAGGCTGTATTTCCTAATAGATTAGTTATCTAACTTAACCATTGTAACTATTTTCACATTATGATAATATTATTTTTTTACAGTGGAACGTGCAATTTCTTGAGAAAAAAATAAATAAAAAGGAAATTTTCACTCCGAAGGAAACACAGTAGAACTCCAATCATCCAAATTGCCAATTATCCTGATCAACTGAATAAAATAGGAGATTTAAAAGAAAATAGTTGAGATTGAGAAGTGTTCAAGTATCGTGATCACTGAACAGTATGAGACCCATCCCACTGCGGAAATAGTGTAGCGGTAGAACTAGCGAATACTTTGAATTTAACGGCGATCCTTCTCACCGGTTACATTGTTTACACGACTACTGTCAGTAATATTATCAAATTAGTTTATCACCTTATATTGTGAGTTAGTTTGTTTCTTTCCCGTAATGACATGATACGATAAATGAACAGCTGAACGGGGATTTTTAATGAAATGGACGTCAAACGAAAGGAAATATTTCATTCACTCGTCAAGTTCATTGTCAATTTTTATGACAATTATTAGAGCTTTTTACACCTTTTCTGAGAAAATGTTTTTTTGCAGTTTTGGTATATTATTGAGGTTGAGGAAACCGCTGATAGCATCAATTTCAAATTTTTATTTAATCTTCACACATTCTTTTTAAACACAATTCTGGAGATACAGATGTTTTCAATTATTTTTATGGTTAATGTGAATTTTCTAAACCTTTGCTCAAATTGTTGTTTTTTTGTATGTATATAAAAAATTTGCAATCATTTTAAATTCGCTCTTTCTCTCTCTCTCGAGCAAACCACCTGGACAAGGAAGGTAAATCTCTCTCATAACACTTCCCACTCTTGAATTTCTCTCTCTCTCTTTTTTTTTTTTTGTATTTTGTGGTACAATTGATTTAATCGATTTTTTCAATGATCCAGGAAAGATTTATAAAACTTGCTGTACCCATGAAAATAACCGAAAACAAATTCAGAAACTAGAGGTCAATGTGCATCATACGATCTATACAGATTTTGAAACTAATTTACCAAAACTTCAAAGAAATGGGCATTTACATTGTATGGTTTCCTTTGTTCAAATTATCGCAAAAAATTTCCTAACTGATGTAAGAATTGAAGATTCTTTCTTTCTTTTGACACCAATTTTCTTAAAATTCTGACCATTCACAATATTCAACCTCTTAAACTTTATTCTTTTTATACATATACAATATCATATTGAGTATCTTAAATGTTGTATTTTGTTTTAATTTACCCAGTTTTTTACCGAATAGCGATGGCAATTCTTTCGTGTAAAAACTATAAAATGGATAGACAAATAATTAACAATTTTGTGTGATGATACATAATATATTGTTTAGACAGTATCATACCTTGGAACTTCCAAATCTGAATAAACTTGGAATAAATTATTGTACCATTTTTAAGTTTCTGCTCTAAATTATTCAGATTTTCACCCTATCTTCTTTCTGCTTTGCCTGTTCTTGTGTAGGATTTTTCACTTTGGTGCGAGCTAAGTTTCCGCCTCTCTGAGTTGTATTAGAAGGCGCGTGACCGTCACCCTCGGACCCCGTACAACCGACTGCATCCCTCGCTGCCCCTTTGCTTTCTACCCCAGTATCTCCAGTTTGTTTTGTCGCTGTGAGACCACACTCTTGCATTGCCGTCTCCTTTAGCTTCGCCATTTCCTTCCTTTTCTATGCCAACAGTCCGCCTTTTCGTGACGTTTCCTCTGCCGGCGAGAGGCAGTATTTCTGTCGACGGCTCCAGAACCCTTATTTCTTCCTCCCCCGCAGGTGTACATTTGTTTTTTTCATAAATATTTCTCGAATGTTCTTTTACATATTTCACCCACTTCTTATTTCCTTACCTAGTGTGCTGTGATACTTCGTATCTTCGGTTTTGCCACGTGCCTCGTATTGATCGATGTGGAGCTTCATATATTTTTTACTTTTTTATCCCGCATTTAATGGCGTTGTAATACCTTTTCATGCATCGGAAGACGTAAGATGCCATAACTTTCTTTCTCGCTTGCAAAAACATTTCCACGTTCTTAAGCACCGCATTTTTCTTTTCTCGTGGGTCTTTTTTTCATTTACTACTGCTATATTTCGCTACTAAAGTAATTTCTGAATATGTTCCGTGAAATGGATTCTTTTGCGTTCGTACCTATTTTATTCCATGATTGAGGAATTTTTTAAAGATTGACTTGTTCCGAAATTACTACTTTCCGTGTCGTAGCGTTGTTGCTAGGGCATTTTAATGGAAGCACACCCAACGCGGGGATGAGTGTCGGCGACGTTAACGTGGGTTAGTTGCGATGATGGTTCATTCGGTCCCTCGTATGCGTCCCATCTATTTTTTATTTGATTCGATTGCGGTCGGACCGTGTCTCTGGGGTGGAGCCCACCCGTGAGCTAGTGTTTTCAATTCGGATGTCCCCCCGTCTGCCTCCAACATCCTTCTGCCTCCTATTTCATAGTCTTGAGATATTTCTTTCGTCTTTTCGCCCACATCTTCGTTTCATTCATGAACGTAACGATTTCCCTCCTTCTTTCCCACAAAATTATAATACACCTCTCTACATAATAGTTGATGTAAGAATAATCACAAAATACGTTTTAAACGAAGTCATGGTTGTTTGGATGTTTTTTTTTTTGTACAATGTTTTTTTTTCTTAAGTACGTATGATGTAAAAATATATTTTGCTATGCTGTGACAATGAAATATGGAAGTAAGATAATTCATTGTTCACATATGGATACTTCTCGAGTAGGATGACAGATTGACTAATCTTTTCAGTACTTTCCGTCCTCTTCTCGTAGTTTCTTCAAGTGATGAATATTGCATTTACTCTGTTCAATGAAACATAACTTACTGGAATTGAAGTCCTGCTCTCCCGTCGGGGATGCTTTTCAGTTACTTAAATGGATCGTCATTATTTAAATGCAAATTCTTTTGTCAATCTCTGCGAAGAAGCATTTAATTCACGAAGTCACTTATATCCAATTGCTTTGGTAGTTTTATATCCTTAGTTTATCATGTATGACAATGGTATTACAATGTGATTCCTTGAATTTTTTGTCCTACTATCCCGTCCATTGAATGTTAATTTTTTTGTCCTGTCACGTCCATTGAATGTTCATATAAGTAGTCGTGTTATCTTGGACTTAACGTAGTCAATTAAACCCTTTCTCCCGATTCGTGCACGTGGCATGGTGTACAATACGTGATAGTCGTCGTATTAATTGTTTGTTTAGAGAAAACGGAAGTTTTTTTACGATAGGCGTGACGCACAAGACAACTTAGAATGCAACCGTCAAAACCCTCATCGGCCTGTGTCGCAGACACAACTTCCTGTCCACGCTCTGGCGGTGATATATTTCGCTATTCTTTCCGCATCGTTGTCGGCCATGCAGCGTGCGATAATGGAACGGTTCCGGACCGTTGAGATTAACACTCATAACGGGGCATTGTGACGTTTCGTTGCTTTTGCATCTTCGTACAATATTGCTTTCCAAGTAGCACACTGGTTTTCATCCATGTGTTGGGGAATGTCGGGGGTTGAATAGAGGGTGTGTCGGTGGATGTTGGAGCGCAGCATTTTCAGTTTTGTTTTTGGAAGTTTCTCGTACATTTATTAAATTAATTATAGAATTAAAAATTATGAGATCGTGTCGTTCTTATATTTTATGAGGTATATTTCTCGCCAAGTGCTTTAGAACTGCGGTTAATGTCGGCTGCATTTGCAAAGTACTGTATTTTTATTATCCACAAACATTACATTAAGTAACTGCTTTCTTGGGAATAAGTAACTGCATACGTTAGTTAGATGAAAGGTTAGAATATGGCCGATTTAATGGGAAATAAATTTAATGTAATGTACCTTCGTATAGTCTTACATGACCCTCAAGTATTTGGTGAAATGCGCCCATGTATGTAAAATACGTTCGTTATTTCCCTACCACTCCCTAAGCGCCCGCCGAAATAGCGGAGGCGGAGGCCCGGCTGGCCCAGGGGCGTTTTCACTTATTCCATGTGTGCTAAACTGCGAGCCCCATTGTTTGCCTATCCGCTTTGTGTCCGCTCTCCTTACGCGCTGGCCGGGTCGTTCGCTCAACTTGCTTTGTTTACTCTGCGCTCCTCCGCCGAACACAGAGCTCTTCGCGCACATCGAGCAGCGCCTGGACGCAGAACAGTCGCCGCGAAGGCAGTTCCCCCTCCCCCCACCAATCATACACACATCACGAGGACGGTATGAATATAGGAAGCGCTCAAGTGATCGTTTTTCCCTTTCGTCCTTTGAAATACTTTTTCTACCTATTGATATTTATTAATTGTTTCTTACTCGTCGCTCTGCCGCAATGTTATGAATCAATGGGGATCCGTTGAAAATTATGCACCGTATTACGAGACCCAGTGTTTCATTGTATAAATTTACATTCCTACTTTACAATACGTTAATTCGTTTCTGTCGTATCTTCATAATTATTGTTCTGAGAGGTTAAATCTAATTTCCCTTCTGGTGTTGAAATCACAAATGTGTGAATCTTATTAACAATGCCAGTCATTGTTTTAGTAACTTTCAATCTCAATCAGTTTCCCGGTATTTTGACTAAATGCTGCAATAGCTTCTCTTTCATTTATTTTATCATTTAAGAATTTTTGGATCAAAATTTAGACATATTTGTGATTGTTTAATAGAATGGGTGCATTTCCTTGTAATTGATTATTGCAAATTGTTTTGAAAAAGGAAGAAAGGTTTAATCTTCTAGTAAAGTGTCTCCTTTAAGAAAAGAAAACACCATTGAGTTTAACATTTACTTTACACATCTTTTTTCGATTCATCTCATGTAATATGAAATATCCTCAAAATAGGAAATTGGTGTATTTCGTCTGTTAACTCTTGCCTATAAATATTTTTTCTCCTAAAACATATGTAGCGAGAGATAAAGGGACTTACAAATGAAGATTAAGATCGAATGTAAGTCTGAGTGGCGAGGACCACAGATGGCGACGGTGCAGCTGCGAACGTAATCATCTCCGAGTGACAAGAAGCACGCGCGTCGGGTCCAATTCTCCTCGGGAGTAGTGGGCGGGATGCGGAGCCCCAGTCTCTGCACCGATGGGAATGTGCGGTGTTCCCCTGATGACGAGAAGGAGCCCTTCCGTGCCGCAGGCTGCTGCTGTGATGGACTACCTGTCCGCCCGCGCCGCCGTATTTCTTCCGACGTGGCATCTCGGTGTGAGAGCGCGCGGTCACCGCCCTCTCCAGACGCCTCGGTCACCTCCGGGAGGCAGCACTCATCACTTCCGCTGCCTTCTTTTCTCTTCCGGAGCACTTCCTTTCCTCCACCTTGACTTTCTCGTCCCGCTATCCATTGTCGTTCCGGTTATGGTAAGAATCGAATGATGGAGAGCTCTTTTTCATGAACTTTTGTCGTGTTTAATACGTTAGTGTGGTTGAGTTTTTAAAAATACCTAAAATTTTTGCAATGCAAAGTAAGAAAATATTATTTATTGCACGAGAATTTTAGAAGTTTCTGGGGAATCTCAATATTTTTGTTTTCAATTCTATTCATTTCTATAGTCTGACAAACATTTCACATAAAACGCGCTCATATCAACAATAGATAAAAAAAAATTTCTACTTGTCTGTTCGGCACTTTCACAATAATTTTTGCTTTAGTCATAATTCATTCCGATTTACTCATGCAGTATGAACGACAATGCAGTATGAAAAAAAAGAGTTTTAAATCCAGGCAAAGCTTAGTTGAGACAGCCCGCACGCAACCAAAGATTAGAAATAACGGAGATTACGCCCGCTGTCCGCCATATTTTACATAAGTTATCAATTACTGTCGGTTCAACGATAGGCCTACTTCACATGTGGAAAATGTATTGATCAATATTTTAAACAAAAAGATATTTCCATGGTAAAGATTTAAATTTTACAATTTTTATCTCATTTTAATTCGAGATCTATAATAGGAAATGTAGATTAAGTATTTAACTTTATGCTAATACTAAAAAACTACATTTAATATTAGGTTCATTCACACAAACGATCATACTTAATTTAAGTTCATCTAATTTGGTCCAAGAAAATTAAATTCATAAGAGTTGTGCATGATGTTATGTATGCTAAGAGTAAATATGAGAAAAACTTGAGAAATCCTTTTATCGAATTTACAAAATTTCAGGATTTGAAGGAGCATTAAAATTACTACCTCAACATAACTCGGTTAAGAGGGCGTGAGGAAGAAGAACATTACAACTGATTTCATTCCGGAATAAACTATGAAAAATAATTCTTAATTTTATCATTTCAACGGCATTGAGAATAATTATCTATATTTCTATACTACTATGTAAGACAGAAATTTTAATTTTGTGTGGGACAAGCGTAAAAGCTTCAGGATTCGTAAGTAAATAGATAAGATATTTTGATAAAATTACATTTTATACTCTGTAATGGATTCGAGAGTGACACTTCGCTTATATCTGTAATTGAAAGTGAAGTGTAGCACACTTCTTTCATCTTTAATCGTTACTTTATTCATATTCATCCTTGGCGCCAGAAAATAAACTTATGATTCGAGGTGGTAGTGTTCACTTACTACGTATTTCTCTATACAGCTTTTTCCCGATTTGATGGCAGTGTTTTGGTAATCTTATATTAAGTGCTTACAGATGATATCTATCCATCGTTTGCTGTCCTCATCTTCGGACACCTTCCGTCTTAGTGCGATCCTCTCAACGACGAAATTACTCTCTGTCTCTGCACGTACATTTCCTCTCGATTAATGCACGGGGAAAGGGAGGGTCCGCTCTTAAGTTTAAGCTCTACAGTGGCGTCTGCTCTATCATGAATCTGAAAGCAGAGAGTGCTAGCAGGAAACGGGTGCTTTGCCCCTCTGCTACGACTCGAGAGCGGAATTGACTCTTAAAGAGAGAGAGAAGGAGAAGAGTGGGAAGGGAGTACAAGGGTGAAGATGAGAGTCGCACTTCGATGCCCGCGTTGCCGGAGCGGAAGCGAGACTCTCATTCACATTCCATCAATGTAGCCACGTGCTGAGTACAATGGGCGGCTATGTGCTCTTCGTCCGGTTGGGGTATATGTTGTCATGCGTTGCAAGAGAATGATTGGTCAAGTGGCTCTTTGGTTTGTGCTTAGCTGAAATAATCTTTCACCTGTTGAATGTTTGAGCTGGTTGAGAAGAGAGTGGACTAAGATTTTGTCTTTCGCTTATTATTATTATTATTATTCGGGTGGTATTATTACTTTCGTTATGATCTAGATTCTCTTCTACTGATTTTTATGTGTATTGAATTTTTTTAAATATCCACATATCATGTTCAAATTAAACTGTGCTGTTGTGCTTTGACTCCATTTATATGTTGGAATTAAGAGCGGGATCTTCGAAAGTTCTTTCATGGATTTGCATGTTTTTCATTCATATTTTCCGTGTTCTTTTAGTTAGGTACTAACGTACATCTACGTTTGTACTTTTTCAAGGAATTTTTCTTATGGATTAGCCTCTGACCATGATCCAACATGCAAATATAGAAATCAGTGAATTAGTGGTCTAGTAGTCTACAGGATTCGTTATTTTCCCGTTATTAATTACCAGTATTCATTGTCTGACGTCAACCAAGAAAACTGGACTAAGATATCTACGTTGAGTTCTTCCCACTTCTTATTTATCTGTGATTAGCTTATTCATGGATTCTGTAGCATTCATACGACGACAGGTGAACTATTCTCGCCCTCTATTAAAATATATCGCGTTTTATTTTAATATTAAATGTAAAAGAGACAAATGAACTCCGAGAAGTTAAATATATTCAAATATTTATCTATATACATTCTAATATTTATAGTCGAATGTATTCACTATTTATTAAATAATTCACATAGCGGAAATACTTAATATTAAAAAAATATATCTTGGTTTAATTATTTTATATTCTTGTTTGCGGAAAGATGCAAGTGTGTGTGTGAAACAGTAATGTGTAAAACGAGTAAGTGTGTAACAGTAATACCAAGTTCTGCAAGTTCGGAAAAAGAGACGATGTTTGATTTTGAACAATTATTGGGCATTGGTTATTCAAATATTTTCTTCTGTGAAATAATTCATTTTTACTAAAATTTGCAGAAGGATTTGTTTTAGAAGCCTACTCCTTATTTGCCGTTTTTTTATCATGATAGTCATATTCCATTTTCTCTGACTTCCCATTTCTACTGGCATTTTACGGTAACAGATGTAATTTGTTTTACAAATAAATTGGAAAAAGATGTATGTCTATTTCTTACTGAGGTTCTCCTCGGTACTACATTGTGAATCTAGAATATTCAAAACTTTTCCACTAAACGATGTACACATTAATATTACTTAAAAGAGAGAAGTTTACATACCTTGGCATCTTACGTAGCATCTATTTTACCTAATTAGCAAGTCTATTTCAGGATGTTCGTCGGTTGAGAACGTGACTATAAATGATTTCGAATATACCAATCATGAGACGGTAGCGGTGTGTTGTGCCGCGTCACTCCTCTGTGTTCTCCGCCTGCTGGTTCACTAGCCTGTCAGTCGGCCAGCCAGCTGAGCAAGTTCGTGCCTCCGTTGACCTAGTTGCTGCCCCGATTACCAGCCTCAGGGCAAGACAAGTACGGCACTGCCTTCACTTCATCACGTTGGTTTTAAAGACTTACACACTCAAGATCTCAGAACCGTACTTTTATTCAGATTTTTAACTCTTCCTCTAACACTAGGGTATCTCCAAAACGAGTTTAATTATTTTATTTCTTCTTAATTTGAAAGTTACCATATTGTTTTCAAAATGCAATAGTGTAAGACCTTGTTAAAATGTTGGTGTAGTGTTTCTTGAATAAATTAGCGTTTTGAAAACCCAAAGGCGCGGTTTGAGACACATTACCACATTCTGTTGTCTAATTTCAAGGAAAGAGTGGGGTGATTGTGTTGTCGATTGACATTGGGAAATGGAAGATTTAGGGAGTTTCCTCCGGAGGTATTGTGAAAAATTCTTATTATGACTTAACGTTGTATATAGTTATAATCAAATGTATGTCATGTATCAATGTTATGAATGCACCAACGTTTTTTTTTTTTGGGGGGGGGGTCTGTACAGATGTTGCAATTAACTTCGTTCCTTCCTTAAATATAAGTTCCTGTTCTTCTGTGGCTGGGAAAAAACGCCTGATAACTGGAAGGGCGAAAAAGAAACATTAAATGGGAAATATCTAATACGTTTACGAACTTCAAGTTTTACTTAAAAATGAATTTCTTTTAGAGTTTTTGGTATCAAGAAATAAATATGGACATGAAGACATTTAATATGGCTTAAGGTGATTTTAAGCCACTGTGCTAATCCTTATGAGAAGTATGAGGTGTACGAAAGTGATGTGGGCTTCAATAACGCGTTGTCAAGTTAATATAATTATAAATATCGATGATACTTCTTTTTTTCTGGAATTACTATAAAAAGGTTAAATTATGTACGAAGTGTTAATTCGGTTTTAAACCGCCTCGTTACATAATTTCATCAAGAGAAGTTCTGTTATTTAGACGTATTTCTTGCCAAATAGCTGAGAATACTTCCACATTTATTGTGTTAGTTGTTCTCCCGCTGACATTTCGGAACCTTGCCTTCATTAAATGATCTTAAGTAAAAGTAGATTCATCACCTTCTCTCACATGAAAGTAGTTATACAAAATATGTAAATGCTTTTGTCAAGTGATGGTGGGAGATCGAACCCTTGTCGTTTGAGAACTATTTGTTTATTTACAAATTGTATTGTAGGAGTTGTATAATCTGAATGTTGTATTATCCTACTCGTACATTGTTGAGTTCTTCTTTCTTAGTTTATACTAAATTGTACTTTCTGTAGTAGTTGTTGTTTATTCTAGATTACAGTCTGATTTCATGGTTCTCATTAACAGAACTTCCACGATATGTCTCTGATAGTACCTTGTATGACTGGCTTAGAATCGTCATTAGCATTCCTCAGAACTACGTAACCAGAGCCAAGTGCAAGGTTATCGGAAGTTACGTGTTTATGCATTGTTTTTGGTCTGTGAGTGATTCATGTGCTTTGATCTAGGTTGGGCTCACTAGTAGAGGATGTGAAACGATTTTTATTTTTTTGCTTGCGCTGTTCTTTATGATTGCGCCAGCGACTGACGGGAACTGGCCTTGGCAGAGGTCTGGTCGAATGCTTGGATGTGTGCCACGGCGTGGGGTCGTCGAGGACTCGCCAGTCAGCGAGCGACTGCGTTGCATGGAACAACGGATCTCTGAGTTAGCAATGGTCTATAATGTTTTCATTTATGATATTGCTTGGTGTCAATCTATCTAATCATTTCTATTGCTTATGCTGTCTCTGGTTTACATGATCTTGTATGTAGTTAATCTTAAGGATTAAATTTAGTTAAATTTAGTCCAACGCTGGAGTTATATAATAACTCATACCATTAAGAACTTTCGAAAATTGTTCTATTTATTATGTATTAAATTGTTATATTTGTTATGTTCATTGTGTACTTAAAAACTGATTTTGAATTGAAACAATTATCATCAAATATTTAAAAAGAAATTTATCATGTTTATTGATTGAATTTGTATGAATACATTTTTTATTCCTGCATTTTCTGATCATGAATTTTATTATGATTATATGGCCCCAAGTGCGATAGTATTTTTCATAATAATATGCTCTTATTCGCTTAAGAAATTTTCTCACCACATAAAGTCGGAAACGGATGTATTCTTCCGCCTCCATACTTAAATCTGCATAACCCGTATTTCAATGATTCGTTAATACCATTTCCTCAAGAATAATTTGCATGGAGTGAAAGTGATTCCGTGAATACTTTTTGTAGAAATGAGATATTATTTCATTTATAGAAATTTGCTGTTTAGAATTTATATAGTGATTTAGGAAGGGAATTAACAAAAACTATTCTGTAGAATAATCAGTTGAAAATGGAGAAAAAATATTTAGCTACCCCATAAAATATTGCAAAATAAGGCGTATTTGGTGTTATATTTTATACTTTCAATCAGCTAATTATTTATCAGGGAAACGTTTGATGACGATATTGAAGAATTACTATACGTCGTTTCTTATCGCATTCCCCCAGGGGGCTTATATCTAGTAAGTACGAGTTTGGCGAAGACGGGACCCCCAGCTGAGCTTGGCATTGCTTCCACTTACTTGTGACATGCTCCTTCCTTTCTCTTTCGTGACCTCCCTTGGTCACCTCTTGTTATTTTCGATCCCGACGCTATTAGAGCTAGGGTATCTTTCATTTTCCTCTTCTTCTCTTTCCTCTATTTCTTCTTCTTTCCCCCACAGGGAGCTCAGTTTCGAGTGAGTATGGGCTTGGCGAACCCACGACCCCGAGCTGGGGACTGGTATTGCGCCACCAGTCCTCGGACACCGTAAACTTTGGACATGCTTCAGCGACCACCATTGGCGCGATGAAGGAAAGTTGCGTGTTTTGAAGAGCGGAGATCTTGCCTTCATTGGCCTGGACGCGAGGAAGGATTAAACCTCTATAAAAACACCGTCAACCTCAAGGTGTGTTACGCGCCGATAAGGTGAATGGGTGTTGAGGACAAACACTCGCTAGCGGACAACCTCTGGGGCAACTGCCGTACCTCAGTTGAGCAAGACTTAGTGGCGTGATGCGGGGGCTCCACGTCACCGGACATTTATTTCCTCCGAACTCGTGGGACAAAATGAATGATTCCTGTTTTTCCCTGCCTTGCGGAGTGGGCGAGCCTCAGGGTAAGTATTACTCCTCAGGATCTTCGAAGCGGCCGAGGGTTACCAGCCCTCCCGCTTCACAAGATAAAGAAAAGTTACATAGCATTCCTTACGAGAATGTTTTTATTATAATGAAAAGAAAGGAAGGAACCTTGGAAAAAGTTTCGCCCTTTTATATTTATAAAGGACTTCAAGGAATATGTGGTACACTGAAGAACATCAAAAGGTTACGAAATGGATCTATGTTGCTGGAAACCAACTCCAACAAACAGGCCCTAACGCTGTTAAAGTGTGAAAAGTTGGTCCCTGTGACTTGCGAGCTCCATGCTCCGCTTAATCGCAGCAAGGGGGTCGTAAGTTGCAGGGATATTATGGATATATCAACTAAAGACATAGTTGCGGAATGGGAGGCTGACACGTAGTTGAGGTCAGTCAGATCATGAGGAAGGTTAATGGTGTTCTTCAGAAGACCAGTTCCTTCGTCTTGACTTTTGACTGTCCCCAACTACCAAAGGATATTAAAGCTGGATGGCTTAACTTGCCAATGTGACCCTTTGTTCCAAATCCTCTGTTCTGTTTCAAGTGCCAGAGGTTTGGACGTACAACAACATCTTGTAAGGGCTGTGAAACATGCGGTAAATGCGGGAAGGAAGCACACGAAACCGGCGTCTCATGCTCGAGGCCTGCTAAGTGTAATGATTGTACAGGCAGCCACCCTGTGTGGAGCTGGGAGTGTCGCCTTTCTCGAAGAGAAAAAAATACAAGAGATCAAGACTACGGAGAAGATCCCGTACGGTGAAGCTCGGACGAAATATAGGGTTTTATACCCTGTATTTTCTACCAGTTACTCCACCGCAGCCAAGACCTTGTAATCTAGAAGAACGTGTCAATCCAGGCCGATTTCACTGACGTGTCTACGACAACGTCGTGCACATGCCAGTGCAAATGCGGCAAGAAAAATATCCAAGATAGGCCAATCAATCCCAAGACTCCCTCCACACCCCGTCCATCTAATACACAGATGAAGAGCAGCAGAGTACCACGTATTTCTTCCAGTATTAAAGAAACAAAAACCATGCAAGGTTCGAAGGCTAAATCCCTGAACCTTGTTGACTTCATAAAATCAAAGCCAACAACATCTAAGAAGTCCCAGAGATGAAGGAAGAATGTCTCTGTTCTTTCTACCTCCGAGTCAGAATGTGCATTGTCGGACGGTGACGCGGAAATGCAATTTCGAGAGCCTGACCCCGGAGGTTCCAAAAAGTAATGGCTTCCATACTTCAGTGGAACCTTAATAGTTATAGAACTCAATGTGAAGAGTTACAACTCTTAGCGCGTCGTAATCCGATCTGTATTAGCCTACAAGAGACACACAGCAGCTTCAGATATGACGACACCACCGAGCTAGAGGAGGAGTTGCCGTGTTTGTTAGAAACACTATCCTCTGCTCTCCTGTTCTCCTACAAACCTACATCCAGGCTATAGCAGTCAAAATTCACAGTCTACCATCTATGACCGTATGTTCTATATATCTTCCTCCGACACGAGATTTTTCGGAGACCTCCCTCAGAGATTTTAATTCACCATTCCTCCTCGGAGATTTCAACGCCCACAGTGTACTGTGGGGCCCGTCGAGAAATTGCCCGAGGGGCCGATTGCTGAATTGTCTCTTTGAGGGAGAAGATTTATGCTTAATGAATGCCGGGGAGATGACACACTTCGCATTTGGCATGGGGTCGTGGACTGCTATAGACCTATCAATTTGCTCTCCTGAAGTTGCTGATATCTTTCAATGGAAGGTAGAAGATGATCTGCATGGTAGCGACCATCATCCTATCTGGCTGTCCTTGCAGGAACGTGCGACTACAAGCCACAGAAATGGATTCTCAGTAAGGCCAATTGGACACAGTACCGTTTCCTGTCTTTCTTCAGAGAAACAGGTAGTGTCCAACAGAGGGTCGACCATCTAACCCAGGTGATTCATCACGCCGCTGATGAATCCATTCCGAAAACATGTATTTTTTCCGCGAAGACCTCCCGTCCCCTGGTGGAATGACGCATGTCGCTCCGCTATTCGGGCAAGACGAAGATTGCGGAGATTTAAGGCTAGTCCATCTCCGGAAAACCTCGCCGCATATCGGATTGTTAGAGCAAAAGCGCGCAGAACTATCAAAGAATCCAGATCCACCTCCTGGAAAGTGTTTCTAAGCACCATTAAGGGAACATCGTCCACTAAAGTATGGGAGTCCATCCGAAAGATATGTGGAAGGTATTCTCTAGTCCCAATATCTGGACTCAATTATCAGGGTCGGGTTCTCACCAACAACAGGGAAATAGCAACAGCAATGGCTGAATATTTTGCTGACCTAACATCTACAGCAAACTGCGATCCTGATTTCAAGAGAAAAAGGGAAACAGCGGAGAGCACTTGTTTTGACTTTCGTTCCGCCAACTGGGAACCCTACAACTCTTCTTTCTCTATGTGGGAACTTGAGTCAGCTCTAGCGACAGTCCACAAAATTGCTCCTGACCCTGATTCAATTCATTATGAAATGCTCAGACAACTCAGTCTCGAGTCGAAAGAATACCTTCTGGATATCTTTATTCTTTCTTTGTCCGAGGGAGTATTCCCTAATTACTGGAAGGAAGCAACGCTTATCCCTTTACTAAAACCAGGTAAGGACAAAACGAAAATCAGTAGTTATCGAAGCATTGCCTTGACAAGTTGCGTTGGTAAAACTCTGGAGGGAATTACCAACCGACGTCTCGTCTGGTATCTTGAACGGCATGACTTGCTGAGTCGATCTGTGTGGTTTCAGGAAGTTCCATTCCACCCTGGACAACTTACTTCTCCTGGAATCAGCAATGCAAGATNGCAAGATGCTTTCGTCCGAAGACAACATCTCATCGGAATATTCTTTGACATCGAGAAGGCTTACGATACTACTTGGCGTCATGGCATTTTACAACAACTCTATGCCTGGGGATTTAGANTTTTGGATCAATGTTCCTTCCTCTTTTAGAATTGGAAGAGACAGCTCGGATCTTCTTCTTCAAGAGAACTGTGTTCCTCAGGGCTCAGTCTTGAGTGTGACCTTATTTGCATTGGCCATAAACAGCATAACGTGCTCTGTAAGGAATCCTGTTTTACACTCTTTTTTTCGATGACTTTGCTATCTTTTGTTTATCACAGTGTGTCACAGGTGCGGAGCGACAAAGCCAACTCGTCCTTAATAGATTATACCACTGGTCGAAAACGACAGGTGTTCGTTTGTCTGCTGAGAAAACACGCTGTGTTCTTTTCAGTAGGAGACCAAGCCTTCTGGCAGAACCTCACCTCACCCTGGGGAACAACGTTATCAAATTCTATCCTTTTGTGAAATTCTTAGGTCTAATCTTTGATCAGAGATTGAATTGGATTGAACATCTGACAGAGCTAAGAGCAAGAACATTAAAGTCTCTGAATCTATTAAAGTGCTTGAGTAGCAGGGAATGGGGTGCTGATCGCTCCTCCTGGCACCATTTTTATCGAGCATTCATAAGATCTCGGCTCGATTATGGCTGCGTTGTATATAGCTCTGCTCGTGCAAGCTATTTAAAGAAGTTGGATAGTGTCCACCATGCAGGAATTCGACTAGTTACGGGAGCATACCGCACTAGTCCCATTCCGAGTTTGTATGTCGAGAGTGGCGAACCATCTCTTTACCTCCGGCATCAAATCCTCATTCTACGACACTTTTGCCACGTGCAAACTTTACCCGACAATCTGGTACACAACGCGGTTTTTCATCCACCTTCTTCTTCCATCCATTTCTACAACAACAGACTGAGAGCAACCAAACCTTTTGGATATTGTTCCAAACAAATTGTAGAAACCTTAAATATACGCACACCTAATGTTTTACATCAACGTTTTACCCGAGCTGAGTCTGGCATTATTTCCACTAACTTGTGTAA
Organism: Laupala kohalensis; assembly: GCA_002313205.1. NCBI lineage: Eukaryota > Metazoa > Arthropoda > Insecta > Orthoptera > Trigonidiidae > Laupala > Laupala kohalensis. The sequence continues at coordinate 1,558,545 of NNCF01126193.1, forward strand.
GGCTCCTTCCTTTCTCTTTCTTGACCTTCCTTGGTCACCTCTTGTTCTTTTCGATCCCGACACCATTGTGGATAGGGTATCTTTCATTTTCTTCTTTTTTTATAAATGTTTTAAGTAAAGACTTGAGATATGCTGGGATTCAAGTTTTGAGTTGTAATTGATGAGGGTTTTTAGTGGGTGTGGCTGAGTCATTCGACGAGTCCCACACGCGCGGAGAGTCGTGTTGGCTCTCTCTAGTGTGTAACTGCATTTTCTCTACCTGTACAAGTTTTAAGAGCTCTAATGACCTCGATGTTGACGAGCCCTAAAGCCCCACAAAAAAAATACATCAAGGTTTTAGTAAGTCTTCCCCTTGGGCTTTGCACAAGCCGAAGATTATTTTCGATCCTCTGCATAATGACAAGAAGAACGCTCCAGCTCCGATGTTGAGGGTATACTTTCACCTAATCCTCTACAAATACTGGGTCCCTATCCCTGTGTTTACCGACGGGTCGAAGCAGGCTGATGGTGTCGGCTGCTCCGTGGTATTTCCCCGTAAGACCTGTGGCTACCGTCTAGGTGACTTATGAGCGTTTACACCGCTGAGTGTTACGCCATATTGATAGCATTGCGATCAACAAAGTGCTCCCGCGGATCACATTTCCTGATTTGTTCTGATTCGCTTAGTGCCCTTCAAGCAATCCAGAATATGTATCCAGCTTATAAGTTGATCCAGAACATTCAGGATGTGCTTTTCTCACTGCAAAGTGATGGAAAGAACATAATGTTTTGCTGGGTTCCCGGACACGTGGGAATAAGAGGAAATGAGGTAGCACACGTTTCCGCAAAGACGGCATTCCTCAAGAATCGCGTGGATTTCTCCACGATTCCAATACGAGATCTCTTAAATTTCGTCAAGATAAGGATTCTGAATGAATGGAGCAATGAGTGGTTAGCTGTTGAAAGGAAGAAGCTCCGACATATAAAATCTTCTGTTAAGTCATGGTGCAGTTCCTGTAAACCAGCCCGGCGGGTCGAGGTCTTGCTGACCCTCCTGCGCATGACATTGTCCTCTCTCTCATAGGTGTCTCTTACTACTTGATGATGAACCCGTTTGTGAGGAGTGTAGCTGTTCTCTGACAGTGCGTCACCTACTAATTTATTGCAGAAGATACTGAAGTATACGGAGACAAATTGGTCTGGCTGCAGATTTACCAACAATTCTCGGAAATGAAACGGTTAATGTTAATAAACTATTGAATTTTATGGGTAGATCGGGGCTCCTCCCACAAGTTCTCGGGAGGGTTTAAAATTTACATTCCCTTTTCATCTCTCCTGTCTTCTTTCTTTTCATCGTTCGTTTCTGAAATTCGAAAATATAATTATTAGAAATTGTTTTCCTTTTTTGTGATATAATGTATTGGTATTGTTTTCTTTTCTTTCATCTTTGTATTTAGATATTTGTTGATTTCAGGTTGGTTTTTTAGGGGGTATGGTCGAGATATTCGGCTAGTCCCACACACGGAGGAGAGTCACTACGGCTCTTCTCTATAGTGCGAAACTGAATTTTTTCCTACCTGCATGGGCTCTAATGACATCGATGTTGACGAGCCCTAAAGCCCCACAAAAAAAAAAATCTTATCGCATTGGTATTAGGATGATTTTTTTCTGAAGTTGTATAGTGTTGTCGTACTGCTGCTTCTTTTCTCTTTATCAATTATACCTTAAAAAATCCAATACAGCTTTTCTGAGTCACCTGTTTAAACATATTTACAGAAATGAAACTACATTACTCATACTGGAGCAAATTTTCACAACTGTAGCGGGGTATGATACCCTATAACAAGCTAGTCAAATATAAACCTCAATTTCTAATACAAAACTACGTATACTTATTCTACTACGATCAGAACACAAAATACAATGTAAGCATTTGAACTATTTACGTCTATGATTACTCTTATGAAGTTCATTTAACGACCATTTTTGTAATATATTGTAAACTATTGTTTTATTTGACGGTATTCTTTCGAAGTGCTAACACTTTTGCTACTTAGCGAGTATACGAACCGTGAGGTACAGTGAAATAGCCTCTCGTAAGAATTTTTATCTTCTTTACGAGATCACGCTTCCTTTCTTTCGCCCCTCATCCTTCTGCTGCAGGACGTGTCTCGTCGCTTGGGATTGAACACCGTGCCGTGTGGCCTACAGTGAAGTTGTAAGGGAAAGGGGTGAGCGCAAGAGTTACGATGCCATCAGCAAGAATTGTAGAAGATCGGGCGGGTCGTGTCCAGAATAAAGAACGGCAGGAATTTGATGGCCGAAAAGCACGGACTTTTCTCACTGCATTTGTTAACTGGAACTTGGATTCGTGGGAAAAGGAAAGGGGGCGTGGCAGCAAACTTCACAGACGTCTCCTCCTTTCACTGTTGCCGCTGCGTGCTTCTGTTTACGTCCTCAGCAGCTACACGAGGTGTTAGTAAATTCCAACTTCGATCAACTCCCTGAGTTCACAAGAGAGGTTCTCCCAGGAGTGGCATGTTATCGTTCGGCTGTTGCTTGGTATATTTAGTTAAAGGAATTATATGACACCTTTTCTATCTTCTGTAAATTCTCCAGCTATGATTGAATCATTGTCGTTGCCAAATAAAATTATTTTGTTAGGAACTAAGGATAATTCATGAAGTAATGTTAATGTATCTAGAGAACTTTCTTATACTGGGATATTTTCTACGTTCAGAATGTTGTAACGGTTACATTTTAATAAGTTAAAGTATATTTCAAACATTTCCTACGAGTTTTTCATTTTATCATTGTAACATCTGAAATTTAAACATACACTGATAGATTTTCAGATTAATTTGGATTTTTTTTTCACCAGTCCAGAAAATTCTTTTTGTTATTAATCCCGTATAATTTAACAAATAATACCAATTCATTACGTTTTCCATGCTTTTTTTCAACATGGAGAGAATTTTTTTCTTGCCATTGTACTGTTATATAAACACATTTTAGATCGTAAAGAAAAGTCATGCTCTGACTTTTAATATAGATTATTTATCAAAAATCCTTAAACAGTCATTATTGATTTCCGCGTTCAAGTTTTTTAACAAAAGTGAGGAGAACCCTTGTCTTGATTGATTTTGACGATATTTTTATAAACTCTTGAACTGCTGGTGAAAACATTAACGAGGATACAAATCATGAAGAGTTTGAAATGCTTTGAGTGATGAGTGAACATTGATTTGTTGTAAAAATGAAGGTTATTTTCCCTAAGAAAAAGAGAAATTTCACATGAGCAAAGCAGAATACACCCCTATTCGTCTTGAAACCAGACTATGCGTTATTTTATGAATGACATGTGTAATAAACTCGACAGTTTGCGAGAGTTTTGAATATCGCCTTCATCTCGTAGGAACTTGACCCGTTTCCCGATTGCTGAGACAGAGTCCGTATTTGGTCGCGCGTTGTGGCGACAGTACGCAGAGAGAGTTGTTGCGGTAAATGGGGCAGGTTTCCTTTTAAATATACTTGGTTTACTGCTTGAATTTCCATTTCAACGATTCTTGTGCCTCACAGCGATTTGAAAACTTATGAGTCCCTACAACTTGTACTTGATAAGATAACGAAATTGACATCTCAAAATATTGTCTTTTCCTTCAAATTCTTTGCTTGTGTGGCTGTTCTTTTTACGGCTTGCGATTCAGTGCCTACTGGTTTGGTATACTAAATGCAAGTGTTACAGTGTTTTTTTTCTTCAAACCTATCGTTTCAGATGTCAGTCGTTCATTAAACTATTAATGTCTGGAAAAGCGTGTTTCTTTTGGGTGAATATTGCATACGTTACTATTTTAGCAACCTGACAATTTTGTACTATTGATGGTGCCTATACAATACCCTGACAATACACCTTTTTTCGTCTCCGAACTAAGGGTTTATTAAGCATTTATCAAGACAATTCAGTGTTTATGTATTTCATATGTACTGAAGATGTGATGTAGAAATCAAAGAGAAATGTGTACTTTTCGTATTAATTAAGCAAATAAATAAATAAAACTTCATGTATACCCATTTGTATTGAAGGAAAATAGTACGCAATACGTAACATTTATGCTTCATTTTGCTTCAAGAGGCCTACGAGTTTTTCATTTTATCATTGTAAACAATCATGATATATTCCTTGGAATCTATATTATACGTATTTTTTGTAAAAGTACTAAGTATCTTTGGGAAATGAAACCATATCAGATCGAGTTTTCATTCCAAGTCACGTACGTTACACGAATTTCATTAAAATCGCCAAAGCCGTCGCAAAAAAATTGGATAATTCATTATTTCTCTTTGATTGCTTTAGGATGATAGGATAAACTATCCTAATTGATGACATTTTTTAACATGTGGTACACGAAGAAAACTAGCACCGAAAGACCTTCCTTGTCACTAAAGCGCCTGTAGAGATGTTTCCGGTTACTTGTTATTCGAAGGCCACGAAAAAAAATTCGACATCACGATTTCCAGTATTTTGAATAAAATCGGAATTAGTACTACATTGATAGTAATTTGCACAGCAAACAACATGGTGTCAACCTCAGAATAAAACATTTGAAAATATTATATTGAATATATGAAACTTAATGACATCAGTTTATCAGTTGACATCATATCGAGATAAGTGTTTTGTATTCAAGAATTGACGATATCCGTTGTTGACGCGTTTCCTAGATCCCATAGAACGACAGTTTCAAGATAAAACTTTTGCGTCCTTAGCTCTCCGTTAACTTAACTAATGTATTACCTTACTCTTTGAGAAACGTAAATATTGGTATATTGAAGCCGAACGTTTTGGCTGATGATCATTTCTACATCCAATTCCAGTCCCAAAGAATTCAATTTTTAGGAAAGTAAATAAAACGTTTTCTTGATTAATTTTTATTAGTTAAAACTTACGTAGTCAATATTGTAGAAATAATCATCATCATGTATCGCATGTCAATTGACTTATGACCAAAAAAATTCAGTCTTTCTTGAAATTCATGGTCACTGACCTTTATTTGCGTGATCCCTACGACGTCAACTTTCTCTACTTTCTTACCTTCATCTTCTCCTTCGAGTTGAGGTCTTATTTAGTTCTTCTGATACATCGCGTGGAACCATGAACTCTCACAGCGAATGCCTGCTTTTGGTCCTTGTACGTGTACTTTCTCGATGATTAAAACAACTGTTCTCTGGAGATTTGACGTGTTGCAGCAGCAGAATTTCCTACTTGAAGTTGAATGAAAACTTTGGGATGAACAATTGTTTTTGGAACAAGAAAAAAAAACATTTTCTTGTTTTCGTTTGGGAGAAGAGTTATTAAGCTTTAGAGGAACCATTTCGGAATGAAGTAATTTAGGTAACTGCTTGTCTACGGCAACCAGGGCACACGTTGATGTATTCTCTTACGGTTTCGCGTATCATGATATTGGACCTGTCTCTTATACACATCTAGATNATGTGCTTCGGCAGGACGGAGGAAAGGAAAACCACAGCCTCCTCTTCTGCAGTTTATATATATATAAACATGCACACTCTTCTTACTTTTACAGACAAAATCGCAAGATTTCTAGATTTCAATTAAAAAATAATAATAATGCCGATTGATGGAGGAACATTCAAAACTTCTTGACTTCCTTTGGTTCCGTATAAAACTAGTTGTAATTTGTATTACTTTTCTTTAAACTTAAGTGGTACAATAGGACCTTATCAGTGTGGCTAACATAAGATTGGCTTACTAGCTGAGTACTCGCTGTTTGCTATCGTGAATGTATGAGTTTTTCTGAACCGCCAATGATGTATGTAAAAATAATCTGAACCGATTTTCGAAGAAATCACTGGGTAGTGCTTTTGGACTTAAATGAATGCTTTTGCCGAATTTCGAAGCTCAACGCAGCTGACACCAAAAAACACTTGTAAAAATAAAGAAACATCTTAGAATTTTTAAATTATCGCCCCTCAGTGTACTTTCACCCACCCTGAATGTGTACCAAATTTCGAAACTGCAAGTCTTTCGATCTCATCTTAGCGCGACTAACAAAAATTCGAATTTTCAGAAAAACGTGGACCCATTCTGGTGAATAGGTGTGCATTCAATGTCACCTTCTCTTTCACCCATTTTAGCCTTGAATCTGGCTCGAAGACGTCCGAATTAAAATAAATAGCACGAATGTGAGATCACTGGATGCGTTATCCAGTCGATCGCAACACATTTATCTAGCTTTCTGCAACTGCGATCACTCCTTCGATGCCAGTCTCCCGGGGCCTGTCATTGCCTTCGGCAGTCTTGAAACGCTGCAAGAGGCGCCGTTGCGAAGTGTTTACTTTTCAATTTTCCACGATGGGCTCAATGCCTCTGCGATATTTTCCCCACGCTTAAGCGCTGCTCTTATCACTGGTAGAGGAACTGAATCGAGAAAGTAGGGCACCTGGAAACAGGCTCTTCAAGATTTGCCCCCCTTCTTATAGCAGTCTTTTCTATACAGAAAATTCGAGAGAGTAACGTTCAAATGTATGTATGTGAATCTCTCGGGTTCTAAATACCGGGTTCTTGATCATGCCTTTCCGATTCCGCGTGAGAGAACTTCGCGTTCGTGTTTTATAGTGAACTCGAAAGGAATGAAATAATTTTTCTATAACATGTTGGATGTGGGGTGCACCGTCACGATCATAAAATAAAAATGAGTGTTGCTGAGAGATATGAGATTAAAAATGTTTTTTTTTTGGAGGGGGGGGGGAAAGACGACAGTTAAAATGTGATGAAAGAGATAGCGAGCGAACTCGATTGGAAAGTTCTACTACATGCCTTAAATAATTTAGTTGAACTAGTGGACGCTACTGGATTCAGCGTCCGGGAGGCCGAAGAAATGGAGAGTAGGAAGCAGTGGGCGAGCTGAGTGACCAGGTAACCGCAACGAGAAGACTTGAGTACCCGCGAAGGTGTGGTGAACCGGCTACTCCACTCCGTGGGTGGGAGTCCCCCGAGCTCAGCTGCGAATACGTTGTACGTATTCCGTGGTTTGTTTTGCGGTAAATCTGGACAGATCCCAGGAATTTCGTTTCCACTGAAGGCCAACGGGTGACTCACCATGTTTGTACTGGACCTGGAGACCTTGTGCAAGGTGGTAGTGGAGCGGAGACATTAATTCGTTATGAAAATAAAATATATCCTCCCACTTCTATTTAACATCTTCTGTTGTCGTTATATAAGTTAATTTGTTTTCATGACTGTTCATGTAGTAATATTTTTGGTGTATTATATGCAATAATGAAAAAAATTAAAATTCATTTGTGTTTGTTCTATCAATTAAGTAAATGATTTGTTCAGCGTGTAAATACAGCGAGATAAAGATTTTATCTACTTTTATTTTACTTTATTTTTCTTTATTTTTCTTTACTTTTCATAGCAGTTTTCTGAATAATAACTTTCGGAGGTCTGTCATTAATTATTTTAAAAACTCTAAAGACCCCGAAAAAAATCAACGAATGCACGCGGTAAGTAATTTGACTTAAGAGCAAATGAAAGTTATCATAAGGAAGAGTTCCATTTCGTTTTCGAGCCCTAATTCATTTCGCGAATTAGATTGAATGAAACAATGAACGATACAAATGGACGGTCAATTATATCCCTGACTTCATGCATGTTAGTGAAATTTATTGATTGATCTGGGCGGAGTGTCAGTACTAATACTAAGCAAAATGCGAACAAACGTTCCCGAAAATGCAAGTTTTGAATTATTATGGAATGAAAATTAATTCGCATATGAGGTGATGTAATATAATAATAAAGTGTCATTATTTTGGCGAGACTCAACCATAAGGTCTGCTCTTCCGTCTAACCTTTTAAGACATTTACATTTTAAAATACAAGATGAGAATTAGGAGGATGGTATGTACATTTAACACTGGGAATCAAAACTAGGGACCATTCTGGTGTAATACCTTAAGCGAGTGAGTAAACCCAGCAAAACCCTAAAGAGGATGGCGGCTTAGTACGTAATGAATTCTTTATTATTATACTGCGGGTAAGCCTTCGACAAGAATTGAATGACCACTCATTCTGTGTCCATTTGGCTCCCTACACCACACGCGTGCTCAATATGCAGCACGTAGTGCGGGACTCTTCCCCGCTCGACGCTGCTCCTGCTGCTGCGCGGACGGGGAGGCGCGGCGTGAGGCGTCCCCTGCCTATGCCTGCCTCGCCCTACCCGTTCCGCCGCCGTCACCCTCTCGCCTCGCGATTCCATCGTACGCGCGCGTGCGCTCGCTCAGTCGGCGACGAGCTGCCGTCTGAGAGACATTCCCTCACTCTCGCGCGTGCGCGCCTTCCGATTCTCGTAGCTCTTCCCCTTCCTCTGGTCCCTGGCCAGCGGCAATAGTGTGCCGGTCGCGTGCTCCCTCGACCGAAGATTTCGCTCTGTGCGGCGAGCTGGTCGGTACCGGCCTTGGTGCGGTTTGGTGATGTTTATGTAATAGTGACGTAGAGTGACTTCGTGTTACGTCAAGAAGGAAAATACGCGAATCGTTGCGATTCGCTTGTCGTGTGTAGGCGGCTGTGAAGAAGAAAACCGCTGTCGTGTTGGTGTTACTGGCGACGAAGCAGACGAAATACAGAATATATATTTCACCTGCGGAGAGTGAGGATTGAAGGTAACCGCATGTGTTTGTAAAAGTTTTGGTTTGATTGTCTCTGGAACTTGTTCGAATCGACATGGTGTGCTTCCTGTTGCTTCGCTATCGTTCTCATGATAATGCTTTTCCGCAGTGTTTCATCAATTCAGTCATGCAAAATCTTCGGGCAGCTGTTTTACAACTTGCGAGTATCTGGATCTTTTATGTGTTGCCTACCCACACACAACAGGTCTGTTCATAATACAAGCTGTGTCGTCGCTTTTATTGTTAACTAAATTTCAACGCCCTTTTAATGATTCCAATAATAACTTTTATGAATGGGTGTCGCATGATTTAATACATTACAAGTATTCAATTAATAAATTGCGACTCGTATAGCTTTCGATATAGTCGATAACTCTGTCTGCATTCGAATATTTTAGTAACTAGGAAAATAAAGTATATATTCACTTGGTAGCTAGTTTTTTACATAATACGATAGGCTTTGAAATTGGAAACAAAGCCTTTGAAAAGGAAGTACTATTTACTGTGAGTAACCTAGTGTTTACATTCTGACATGTTGATGTATCTTGAACAACGTATCTAGGAAGGAAGAACATATTTGTACGTATTATTCTCATCTGAATTGTGTAGTGGAATATCACCGGCAAAGTGCATAGTGGGGAATTGGTGGCTGATCTCATGTACGGTAAGACCCAACATTTCGATGATCCTTTACCTTTATCAAAGTTTCATTCGCAAAAGGACCAATTACCCGTTGATGTCACATACTTAGTCTTCTCAACTGTTCGATACTTGATCGGTTACACGGATCTACGAGATTACATTGAGATATGTTGTAGGTTTAGTCTCGGGTACCGGAACGTTTTCTGTTTGCTCTGTGGCTCAAGTGTTCGTTAATAACCGAACTGTGATCAATGACAGTACTTCGTTCAGATATTACTGTATATTTAAACAGATATTGACAGAATAATTTATTTATGATGGAGATAACAGAGAAGCTAGGACTTCTGCATCATTTTTGTAAGATGTAAGTTGTAATTTTGAAACCCAACGCTAATCTTCGATAGATTACAAGTATTTGTCGTATTTCTAATTGTGATCTTGGCAGGATTGTGTTTGTGATCTAAGAAGAATGACACATTTGGCTCATCTACACGTTTTGATACTGATTGCTTTGCGCAGCATTCAATTGTGTTATTGTGCTAAATATTGTTCTTTTTTCTTCTTTAATGATTGGAATGAAATCTGATATAGAAGTAATTCATTTCTCTTTTTTCTAATGAAATGGCATTATGTTATATATGTGCATGGTACTGAGATAATTTTATTAGATATTTGTTTATTGTTTCTATTAGTTTCTATCGGACTTTCAGAAAGTTATTTGTTGCTGTTTCTTCGTCATTCCAGATATTTCTGTGTGAAGATAAATTCTTGATTTGTTTCATCAAAACTATTTAAATTCCATATCAATTCTTTAATATTTTGAAAAATTATCTTTGATTTCGATTGTCAGCAGTTTTCTTTATAAATAGACTGACGTTCATTGTATTTGTTAGTTAAAACATTCTCTGACTGGCTCGTCAGTCTGTTTGTAATCCATCATTCATCTACATTACTTCATTCACGTCTGTAAAACGGATTTATTTTCCGCCGCGTATCTTATCTTTTGGCTGGTTATGAAGCATTGAGTTGCCTTTGGATCTATAGGTATATTGATTGTTAAATTGGAAAGTTAATTTTAAACAATGTATAAATACTCCGGTGCTGTGGATGCTTCATCAATGAGTTCAAGAGCTAGTCGTGAAACAAATTATAACCTTTACTCCGTCACCCATCATTTTCGCCATATTTTAAATGTGTCGTAAATGGTTATGGGATTTTTTCGCCTGTGATGTATGTTATGAAAATAGAGGCAGTTTTGTTTATAAACGTAAGTGAAGTAGATGCAATGTTCCTAGAACGCTAATTTGTTGAGTTCTAACATTTCTTTGTATTAAGAAATTTTGACTTCAAAGATATTTTAACTGTTAATAATAGTTAATAGTTCTTTTATTGTAATCCTTGTTTCATTTAATGTTGAGAAAATATTACTGCAGTTTGTATCATACGAGTGTTACAGATATATTGCTATATAAAATTTTCAGAATCATTATGAAACGAAGCATTTCCGTGTTCAGCATCGATTAATTATAAAATAGAAATTTAGTTGTTTTTTAATGTTGCTAATGTGGATATATCACTAGGATTTCCTTAATAAATATGAATATTACTTTGTATACAGTGTTTTGCTTATCTTGTAAAAACATTATCTACTCTTGTGTCGTTGTACCATTGGATAAGGGAAATAGCGTAAAGATTTCCTTGGATTATCGCAGGAATGCCCTAAACAGTCTTCCTCGTGATGCTTTAGGAGGCTGCTTTGTTTCGTAGTGCTTTCGGAGAAGTTGCCGCGCTGAACCTGCTTGATATTCATAGCTCCCAGTGAACTGTCGAGTCCACTCTGTTACGCGAAGCACTTCTATGTAAGGGGTGGGCCCACGTGGCCTCTACACATCGTGGAGTTCAATGGTAGAGGAAGTTGTCTTGTTTTGGCCGAAGCAATACGAGATATTCCCTTGCAGCATGCTTGCTTCGTTTGTTGAAGATATTGTTTGAGGTTATTCGGTGTTACGCAAATTCCACAACTAACCAACTGTATAATATTTACGTTTACTCTTGCCCAAAATTGATCAATGACTTGTTCTGATGTACTAAACTTCCTTTATTTATTTTTTCTGCCGAAGTGCAAAATCTTTTTACGTTTGTTAGTCCTATGTATGGCAGAAGTATTACAATCCTGTTCGCAATGTTCCCCTCTTTTTGCTTATGCGAGTAAGTATCTCTGAGAGGGTATGGTAAAGCATGCAGTTAAGTAGAGCCATCGCGTGACATGAGCAATGCGTTTGGAGATAGCGTTAGCCTCTTGACGCATTGGATGGAATCGTTAAGCTATTCGATTAAGTTGTGAAAAGTGGTAGGCTATGTTTGTCTTGATTCCAAAACCTCAACTTGAGTCCAATGTCAGATAGAAGAAATTGTATAATCGAGGGTGGGATTCTCTTTTAAGAAAATCCAGAATATTTTCTATAAATTCTGTATATTTCATTTAAATTATCCATTCTGTCTTAATACCGCATTAATATTCATAATTATGCATTTAAAAGTATTGGAAGATTCCCGGAGGGTTGACTTTTCTGTACTAGCTACTCCATAATGAGATCTAAGATACATTAAATTTGACACTTCACCTCTTTTTAAAATTTTCTTCCATAGTATTCTCGTAACCTACAATTTAGACTTTCTCGTCCTCATACTTGAGTTTTTAATACGTTGAGCGTGTAAACAATTGTAGAAAATTGTATTCCTGTTTATTAATACTAAAGAAATACCCATACATTGACACATTAGAGTTTTTTAACATATTTCATCCTCACAGATTTTCGGGCTATTTAAGCGAAATAAGTGATTGAATGTGATAAGCCATTTAATGTTGCGTGGGCGACACACTATGCACTTGATACGTAGAGGTATGATAGGTTAGCTTTGGAGATGTTCTACTTTCGGTGTGAAACTTGACTGTCATATTCATCTAGAAGTTCATAGATTGTATATTATGTCACTCATTGATGTCTTAATAATGTTCGTTCTAAATTCTAAAACAAATTATACCACTGATCGTCCGATGTGTTTTTGTATTCCATCGCCTGATTTATAGAGGAAAGTCGCATCCACTCGTGGATGGTGGAGTTCCAAATCGAATGTCTGCTCAGCGTATCGGCTCGTGGATCGCTAAGTGGAGGCGCGAGCGTGGGTGTGACATACTGCCAGGTGCTGATGCGTTTCGACTTCGTCCCCACAGAGACGCTAACTCGAATGAGGTGGACCAGGAGGTGGCGACGTCGGCAGCAGCGATCACAGGAAGTATTGATTGGGCGAGATTTCGGGCGCAGAACCTCGACGTGGGGCGGTTCATCCTATACCCTTCTCCTCCTACTCCCCTTGAAACAACCCGGGAGTCTCTTTGGGGCTGGCGCAGGTGTGGTGGGGTCGTAGTAGAGGGGAGGGTTTGCGTACTCCGCGCTAGACTGAATCCGAGTATAGGGAAGGGAGGACGGTAGCTCTCTCTCCCTTTGAGAACTGTTGCGGAGAAATTGGTGAGAGAAGGAGCGTCTGTTTTAGAGATTTTAATGCATGCTGCTTCCTGAGCATCTGACATTTAAAGACAGGATAGACGAGAGAATGTAACTACTTGAAGGATAAAGTTTCAGATACCAGATTTTCACTTTAAAAAGTGACCCAGAAAAGCTAGAAATTCCAGAATTGATGTATTCCATTTTCTGTGATTTCTTAAATGGTTGGATAAATTTTTTAAAGGTAGCATTTTGATGCTTATTGACATATCCCGTACTTCGAAAACACTTAATGTACCATTTATTGAAAAATTACCATCGATTAAATAAACAAATATTAAGAATTTTAGCGCTTTTAATGACTCAAAAATAACGAATGAGAACAAGCTTTTTCCTACCATATACTCATGTACTCTCACACCAAAACTAATGTAAATAATGCAAATCAAAACTAATGTAAATAATGCAAATCAAAACTAATGTAAATAATGCAAATCAAAACTAATGTAAATAATGCAAATCAAAAGTAATGTAATTCAAATCTAATGTAATTCAAAACTAAAGTAAATCAAAACTTAAGTAAATCAAAACTAAATACCCATGTAAGAACGGTTAAAGTAACCCATATTCAAGAAAACAGAACTAAAGAATGAATCAAACCAATCATGAAAATGTAAATAAAAAGTAGTACACGAAACCTTACTTCAAAGTTTCTCTGCAAAAATTTTCTTGTCAAAAAAGAAAAAAACGCCAGGATTACAAAAAACAACAACGCAGTATTAGTCATAAGTCTGCTTAAAATTAGGATCCTATTTAAAATGAATATGAAGTAAAACACCTAATTTTGTGGTTTCCATAAAACTATGTTCGCTATCATGCACCTTAGTTCACAATGCAATACATGAGGGGTCCATTAATCTAAAAAAAAAATATTTTTACGAGATTCTCAACGAGATTTTGTTTCAAGGAAAGTGTTTTGTCGTTTTCAAAGAACGAGATACTTCGAGATACACCAAATCGGACGGATTTGTTATCTTATTCAAGTCTCGGGCGTCTATGATTTTTATTTCGATAGTAATATTCAAATTTTGAGTTACTGTAGCTCTTATTGATAACTGATCTTATTTCATTTACTTACAGTGATTACTATTTTTTTTTAAAATTTCTTTGATATGAATTTATTTTGTCGCCGTTTTTTATTATTTTAGATCAAGTACGTCGGTGATGTTACTTTGACCAGTGAAAAATCAATCATCTGTTGCGGATGAGTGATACCACTAAGGGTTTAGGTAGGCGTTGTGTCGTTTGAAGCTTTGTACTTGTTTTAATACTTTATATCGTGTATTGTCTAGTAGTCTCACGTTTGACTTTTCTTACTTTCAGTTTAGAATAGTATTGCGCTGTCTGTTGCAGAATGCAACGTCTTGTGTATTCAACTTGACCTTGTATGTATTATCAACATATTCACACGTTTCATGGTCGCCGTGTGTTGACTCATTCGCAAGTATCTTTTAGACCTGAGGTTGTTCTCTAGTTTACCCGACGAATCTGCGTTATAAAGACGCGCTTTCGTATTCAGGAATATTTCGATGCTTTTAAAGAACTGAATTCTGAAAATTTTCAATTATGAATTAATTTTAATTTGTATCTCAGAGAACAGGTTGAGATGTGAAATCCAAATTCAGACGAAATATAGGATTTCTGAATACTATGGGATGTGATATCCAAACCTTTGAACGTGACATTCTACATTTGGATGTGACATCATAACCCTATAGTTTCCTACCTATAAGGTTGGGATGTCATATCCAAAGGTTTGGAGAAATCCTTCCCTTCCTCTGAATTTGGATCTTACATCCAATCCTAGGGTACTCACATCCACCGTGTTTTCTGAGTGTTTTGTTAATTAAATAAACATTCCGAAATAGGGAATTTTCCCACTTTTTAAAGACATATATATATAGTAGAAGTGTAACGTATATAGTATAACGATCTGTAATTTGTGTTGGAGCATGACTTAATGACGTGAGTCTATGTTGTGCTCCTTGCGCCTCCTCCTCACCCGCATTTGCAGTGCCGATTGGGCACTCGCAGCGCTCGCTGTCTTGCGACTCAGTTACGCGGAACGCGATTACGTGACAGCCACGCTCATCTTGTCCGTCGCTTCATTTACTTCCGACACACATAACAAGAAAGAAAAGTGGAGAGAAAGAAAAAAGAGAGGTTCCTTGCTTTTTTAATTAAGACGCTCGAAACCGAAGGTAACGAAGAAGAGAGAGGGAGTTTAGATCTAATTAAAACTGGGGAATTTTCTTAGAAACTTATTGTACGCTGTTTTTTTAACTAACACCACTGAGAATCCACAATGGCTTGGCGGACTCTTCCCATAAAAAGTTGATTCATTAGATACATAAATGATGCAAGATACTTCCATAAAAAAATCTTAGCTCCGACGCATTTGTCGCATGTTTTGTGAAGATTGGAGAATACAAGGTAGCGTAAGATATATTTACTCAAGAGACAATAATCACAAACCAAAGAGGATTCGGTAAACCCCCGCGCACTATTTCGGCAATTTCCTCCTTTATTAATAAAATATGTGTGTAAATCTTGCCTAGATTGGAAGTTAGGAGAAAATTGTAATTATAACATGATTATATATAAACAGTAACTTGAATTCTGTTTTTTAACAACTTCAAACTCTGGTGTATCAAAATGAAATCTAGCTTAAATTATATTTCCAACCCAATGTAGTACGATCGTTTAAGTTTCATATCAATTCATTCACAAGTTTTTGTGAGATACGATTTCAAGAGAGAGAAAAATTAAGATCTCGGGGACAAATGTGCCTAATTGTAAAGGAGAAGAACAAGAACATTGAGTATTATTAACTATTTTGACTTGAGGTTTTATCCCGATCCCTTTTATGTGCACTTCTTATTCTGTGTAGATGAGGAAAGTGCATTGATAGAAGCACCTTGTCCTGCAGCCTAATCGAATGTGTACCACGATCCTTCTTGTTGACATATGGTTCAGTTGAATTGTTTGTTTTCTTTTTCAAAAGTTAGTGAGAAAACCGAGTATTTTTGCCCAGATTTCGTTCGATCCAATTTGGCAGTAGATTTCTGAGAAGAAATAAATACTTTAATTTTCCTCAACATCGATTTATACTCGTTATACATCGTTGATTGAGGTATACTGCCCTCAATAGCAAGTGTTTTGATTTGTTACCCTTAAGTCATAAATAGAATGACCGTCGTTCTTTTATAGTTGAATTTGCGTGTTTTTGTCCATACTACATGCGTTGGACGCCAGCGTGGTGACTTCGTGTTTCTGCATCGTTGACTGGCGTAGCATAGCTTCGTCGTGCTGATGGCCATGAGAATTTCGCGCACTTGTGCTCCCAGGACCTTGCGCTGAATGTGACGGAATTTGAAGTCTTCTTGACATCGTAGGCTTCGGTTCGCTTGCGTCGCAGTCGTCACGATGGAAATTCTCCTCCTCGTTGCGTTTGTTCAGCGTCGCCATTACACGTCGCTTCAGAGAACTAAATTTACGCTGACTTTGTGGAAGTGTGTGAGTGACGAACGAGTTAACTTCTAAGGTCCAAGTTTCAAGATTTAGAACTTGAAGCAATCGTGGTGTTGGGAAAAGAACGCTCTTACATTCGTGTATAATTAGAAGTTGTAAGATCTGTGTATGTCTGAAATGTTTTACGCAGTCTGTTGGTAAATAATGAATCTTTTTATGTAAATATTGTGTTACAAATATTTGTGTTATCATATTGTCAAAGAAAGTAATAAATTGTTTGTTGTATTTTGCCTTACATTTCTTTTTTCAAAGGATGTTAATTGACCATTTAAATAATTTAGTGAACTCTCGTAGCAAGGTGTTACTATGTATGGATTCATTGAGACATTCTACGCACCAACCTCAGCTATAAAGCTTGCATGCTTGATGGTTAATCAATTGTGTTAATTAACTATTTAACATGCGTGCGGGTTACGATTCACTCGTGTTTGAGAATAGCTACTGCACTTCCTATTGTAGAAATCTAACAACACAGAATATACTGATGATTAAAGAACATTAAGTATTTTCTTGGCACTGATCACACTTTTTGCTATCGTTGGAACCCCTGGAAAATACTACCAACATCACCGGCGTGTCTGAAGGGGTTCGAGAGTATAACTCGGAAATAAACAGGGATCCGTAATTCACTTGTCTTTTGGAAGAAAATGTTTTACTTTTAGAAATGTTTGTCCCGATTATATAATTTAATATTTTGTGACGAAACCTCAGAATTCACCTATTCGTAATCTGACTCACTGCAATCATGGTGGTTTCGTCCACCTCCTTTCTATAAAAAATTGTTGTTTTTTTTTTTTTTTTAAAAATGAATAGGATATTTATTACATTCATGTACGAGTATGATTTTTATTAGTGTTTTTTATATATTGAAACAATGAATACTTTTCTTGTTCGTTTATGGAAATCTAATTTCTTTTAAACGCTTAGGATTTATCGTAATTGTTAGATCTACCTATACAAAGAGGGAATATGCTGAATTTTTGTAACTGAGAGATAAACAAGCATGTGAACGTAGGTTAATTAATTTAATGTCAAACTCTCATGATGTAATTTTGCGTGGAAACGTTTGAGATAAGTTGTTTTGAACTTTATGATGAGAAGTGCAGAATATCATTTAAAACCTCTCGTTTCGACACAGATTTTATTTACAATCCTTTGCTTGTAATAATGTAAATAAAACCGCTGATCATTAATTGTAATTTTTTATTTTTTGAACGCATTCACAGAGGAGTAACTTGTTCGTCAATATTGATTCTTGTGATTTTACGGTACTTAGCAATCTCTTTAATTATGAAGGACGAGAAATCTTTCTTCACTTTATGGTTCTCGCATGGTTTATATAATGTAATTTATCATTTAATTTTTTGCCATAATATATATGTTTCCGCGGAACTAGAAAAAAAGTTTCAGAGTAGGGACACGTAATATAGTGAAATTAACCATATTAAACTTAATTCTTGAATGAGTTTGAAACACAAAACAAATAATTTCTTAGATAATGTATATTTTATGAAAAAACACTTGTTTAACCTGTTGAATATTTCTCGTTGGATTTGAAATTAATTTCAAAATCATCTGTTCCAATCCTACAGGAATCCGTTGTTAATAAACTTTTACGTCGTTCTAAAAAAAAAACGACCTTCAGTTTTCTTACGACCTTCGAGTGCAATATATATAATTAGTGATCTCGTATGTTCGAGGGAAAAGTTAATTCTCCTTATGTTTGCTCATATCTTGGATACTCAAAGTAATTAAAAAGGATTTATTCACACGATAGTCGTGTTATCGTGCGACTTAAAATTAATTATTGATATGAGTTTTATAGTTTCATATTCGTTGTATTTTTATGTGAGTCGCGTGAAGACTTAACCATTAGACTTTTTTTTTTGAAAACGGTAAAGTCTAGTTTAGTGCTTCATCAGACACAACAATAAAATTGAAAATGAAATCGAGACTATTTTGTTTGTATCAAACTATGGACATTCTGTGTTTATTCGAAATCATTTAGCTAGTCGCGTACAATAATCATCAAGTATTGAAAGGTGTTAATGTTTTGAGATCAGTATCATAGCACACTTATGCTACATTAAATGTGTTTTGTGGATTAAAATTAAGTGAAATAATTGTAACTTTAGTTTGTATGAACTCCTGGAAATACGAGTAGTTCGCACACACTTGAAAACCTATTTTAAAAATATTTTATTTCTGATAGATACCGAAGGGGGGGAAATATGAGGAAGTTTCCGATAATATTGTATTGTGACCATGCTAGTATTTTGTTTATTTCTGAATGGCTGTATTTGTGAGGTGATAAGGATGATTCCTTTTTTGTCATTATTCCCAAACATATGAATTATGAATATTATGAACCTTATGGATATAATAACAGAAGTTTTCGGGATGTTGCAATGCATATCTAAAGAAGAAAAGGTACAGGGGGAAAGTTTGAATACTGTAGGGAGAATTAAAAGACAGTGGAGCACATTTTATGGGATTGATCTTTGGTTTTAAATATTGTAGTATTTGTAAATGGGAAATGCAGCGTTCTATGGAAGCTTATATATAGGAGGTGGGAAGTGAGTGGTAGGGCTCTTGTTGGTAGGTGATTGGTTTACCAACAACTTGGCCCGAGTGAAGGTGTTAGTTGGAGTAGTTACTGATACTAGGAATGGTTGGAGGTGGATAGAAGAAGGAGAGTTCGTTTTTCAATTGTCACAGCTATATAAACTGGGACATTGGAATGAAAAACTACAAAACATTTTGTGGCTCCATCTGGAATTGAACGCGGAGTGACTCAGCATGCATGCTAGCCACCGGGGCGGCTCCCTTTACTTGGATACGAAATGAAACAATTTTTGATGCGTGTTTGAAGGTGAAAATGATGGACACCAGAAATATGAATAATAGATCAAAACGAAAAGGAAGTATGAAATTGATTAGGAGTATTGTGCGAAAAATATGTTTATCAGAGGTGTGGTGCGAAAAAATAAATAAGAAAAACAAGAAACAAAGAAGTGAAATTGTAAAATAATCATTGAAACCTCATGTTATGATTATGTTTGAGGCAGGAGCGAGAAAAAAGGGTGCTGTAAGCGAAGACTATTTTAATACTATAATGTTACTAATTATATTATGCCCATTGAAGGTCGAAAACTACGTTGCGGCTGCCTTTGCAGTGTCAATGATCTCATGGGCGGCACTGGAAGCCTGGATCTCCTCTCGCGATTACTCACGCAGGATTCCGTCATCGCAGACGCAAAGAATTGAGCTTCGGATGGGGCACGCCCGACAACAGCTTATGCGTCGTTAAGCTCATGTGGAGAACGCGCGACTCTTATGGCGTTGGTTCTCTCAAAACATGTCCTCTTTATTAGTTTCTCTCCTTATAAGAATCAGGCAACAATGTTCTTCACTGTGTTGTACATATGGGGAGATTCATTCACGGATTCATTGCATCTCTCTTCTCCGAAAGATGAATTTTTTAAATGTTCATTTAGTAAACAAAGAAAGTACGTTTATCACTCAACTCGAAACATTTCAGACTTGAATATTTCAATTCTATAGCTAAGCTAAACGATAAGTTTAACTTATTGCTACTCAGGGGCGGATACAGACTAATATTTTAGAGGGGGTCATGACAAAAAAAATATAGTCTTGGGCATAGTACGTTCCAAAAAACATTTCAACCTCAGAATAAAATTTAAAATTCTAAAAAATTGTAAGTTTAGGCCATCTAAGTGTTAATATGCGATTCGGTACAGTAACACCCTACTTATTTTAAAATTTTTGTGTGACAGGGAAAAGTGATAGATTCAAAACATTTATTCTCATTAAAAATGCAAAATCTTTATTCACGTTTTAAGGTACAGAAACATTTAATATTTCAAGGACAAGAACAATATTACTGGTGAAAGACGGCGCTGAAGCTGCGGTTTTTGAAAAATTAAGTATACGACTGGGACTGTTCCTCTCTAATGAACTCAAAATTTGAATGCATTGTTAATTCCTGAGACGATACAAATATACTACAGTACTAATTACTGATTAAAAAGCGTTAAAATGCGTCAACCTTCTTGAAAATCATAAACGCTTTTGTGCGACTAGAAACTCATTCTCTATGGGTTTTTAGGGGAAGTCGTGACCCCTTTGACACGTCCCTTGTATCCGCGCCTGCTAGTATTGATGTTATTGAGTTCATATTCTAGAACATTCCCCCACAAAGTGACAACGCCGAACTTAGGCAAATATGTTTCTTCATACCTTGGCGGAACGTTTCAAACGTGACCAATAAATCCATTTTGCGAATTTTTCGTTGAATTCTATTGCAGTTGACGAGATCGCCGCAAACCTCCATCCGTTTAATTTATCGCTGTTGATAGAAATCTATGGTGTAGTGTTTGTCCCTAGGAGTATGCGATCATTTTGTTAAGCATCGCCTCTATGGTGTAGCGGAGGAAGGACAGGAAGACATGCTCCGCTGCCCGGTGTACAGAAGATGCACGATGCCTTGCGTAACAAGAGAACGAGCCGCGCGAAGTTTGCGACCTCGGTCCGCCCCAGCGCAGCGCAATGAGGAGGCCCTGGGGTCGGCAAACTGCCCGCGTTCATGCGCCGGGGCCTCCCAGGTCGCGACGCTTTAAACGCCCGGCCGCCCACTCGCCTTCCTTTGCTCGCATTGTGTACTGTGTCTAAAATAGACAGTGCAGCCCTCATCTGGTTTCTGGGTTGTGATTTCTCCCATCTGTTGTAGTTGCTACGTTCAATATTGAACCAAGGTACTACTGCTTAGACATGTAATTTGTAAAAGGCCGACATTTTACTAGATTTTAGTTAACGTGTAACTTTCGTATGTTGTCCTTCTGGTTTAAAATTTAAAATTGATTTTTCGACCACATCCTAGATTCTTTCGTGGTGAGATTTTACAGATGTGTTTATACTTTTTTATCAGAAATTTGAAAGGAGTACTAGTACTTATGACGCTTGACACCTCAAGCCTTCACAAACTATATTTCATATTTTTAAATGTCTACGTTAATGTACAGTACGCTACAAGTACTTGCACGTGTGACAAGTGACCAAAAAGTCTTTTGTAGTTCTTTTGATATTCAACTTTCCTGAAGATTTATTATTATTATTTTACGTTTTAGTGCAGAACTTTCTAAATTTTGTTTTTAAAAGAAGTTTTTAACGTCCATTTTGTTTTTCAAAGTATTACAAGATAGAAGTAAAATGTATAACTTATAATGCCCGGTTGGGAACGAAATGTGATAGATGCTTAACCAGCTTGGTGGAAAATATTCATCGAAGTCTACACAAATGTTTTAAATAATAATAATAAAAAATAAAGGGATACATAATTATTCTCTTACTCCGTTAATAGTAACAAATCTGGAGTGTACCCCACTCAACTTTCCAATTTCAATTCATAACAAAAACTCATGGAACTAAACACGTAACAAAACACAAAAATTCAAGCAAAAATGAAAATATTATACAAGGTGATATATTTCTTAGATCAATCGTATGCAAAATATTTATCATCACACTACATGGTATTCTAAAAACAAAAGTATTGAATTCAAGTAAAGATTGCGAGAACCATCTTCCAAATTGAACTCTTTGGAATAATCTTATTTGCAGATTCAAATAAAGCGCCTCCAACATTTTTTGCGCAATAATTTTTCACCCTATCTTAAAAACGGTGCGACGTACAGGAATGCGGATAAGCAATCTGTACGCAGAATTAACTGACCAATCAAAATGATCCTATGCATATTTTCAAAATTTTGAATATTAAGAAATCGGAAGTGGGGCGCAGTGTGTAAATGAAGTCGGAATGAGCTGTCTATTCCCAACGTATTCAAAATCAAATCTCAAGTTTGGTTTCGGTACGTCAATTTGTTCGTAAGTAGTCGGGGGAACAAAATTCTTAACATACATACATACATACATGATTATCGGCGTCCATCGTGTCCGATGATGCCACCCTCCAATTGTCTTCTGCATTCATTGTTTCTCATATGTGCCTTCAATCCGGCCTTGTTTTTACATTTGCGGCTGCAGGCAGGGCAAGTCAAATTGTCGGGGTGTGTTGAGTCTGGTGGAGATGGAGGTGTTGGGTTTGGTAGAGATGCTGAAGAAAGCGTATCCTGCGTGGGTGTGATATTATTACAGGAACCTGGCAGGAGTGGGGTCTTGATAGGTTTCTTGCTGTTGTCTTGTGGGATATCTGGGTGTTTACGGCGAAGATGACTTGTCATCCCGGCTTTACTCCTTGTTGTTTGTTGGCAATGTCTGCATGTCAATGGATCATCTAAAGTGTTCACAGGTTCTGTTATAGGATGTTTTTGAGTTATGTGAGACATTACGTATTGCCTTCCTTCCCTGTCTTTTGAAGGAGCAGAGTGGACAGCTCCATTCAAAGTTCTCTTCAACATTGTGTTTCTCTACTCTGTAGGTTTTGGCCTTCTCTACTTTTCTGTTGTGGTTGCTTTGTATTGGTCCTTTCGCAGCACTTCTACATTTTTCCCCGTTAGCAGCAGTTTCTCTACAAGTAGTTGTACTAATACCCAACTGTTTCACATCTTGCTTCACAGCGTCAGTCCATCTTCGTTTAGGCTTACAACGAACTCTTTGTCCAGTTTTAAGTTCGCAGATCTCTATTTTATGCGGCAGGCAATCCTCCTGCATCCTACTGAAATGTCCTAGCCATCGGAGACGCCTGTTCTGGATAAGGTCTTCAATATTCAATATGTTCGCTCGTTCTAGTATAATCTCATTGGGAATATATTCTCTCCGACTGATCTTGAATATGGTTCGCAAGCAATGCATATGGAAACTGTTCAGTTTGTTGAGGTGTTCTTTTAATGTAGTCCAACATTCTGCTGAGTAGAGAAGAGTACTGATAACTACCATCTCATAGATGGATAATTTTGTTGTTAAACTCAGATTATGTGACTTCCAAACTCTGTGATACAGCTTTCCAAATGCTGTACTCGCTGCATTTATTCTATTCTCAATTTCTTTTTTCATATTTCCCCTATTGTTGATGTAACTTCCTAGGTACTTGAAATTATCGACTACTTTTAATGACACTTCACCCATATATATTTTGAGGTTGACAATTTACAAACATCATCTGTCTTCTGTATATTCACTTTTAATCCAAATTCATCTGCTGCTTTTACGAATGTATTTAGAAGTATATATAGATCTTCAGCTGTGCTTGCGATGAGAGCACAATCATCCGCAAACATCAATTCTTGAATTTTGGTGTGGCTTCCTTCGGTTTTGGCTTTGAGATTTCGCTTGCAGAAAAGATTTGAATCACTTCGATGGCAGATGTTTATGCCGTTGTTTGTTCGGGACATTGTATTGTGCATTATGGTGTGAATATACAGAAGAAAGAGAAGTGGTGCCAGAACACAGCCTTGTTTAACGCCAGTTGTGACTAGGAATGGATCTGAGAAGTCTCCATCCACACTGCCTTTTGCACTGGTCTGCTCATGTAGACTTTTAAGGATTGATCGAGTAGTTAGGGGACATTGCATTTGTTCTAGAACTTTGTAAAGGAGGTCTCGATTTACAGAGTCAAATGCCTTTGAAATGTCGATAAAGGCAATGCATAGGGTGGTATTCTGCTCTATGGTCTTTTCAACGAGTTGT
>NNCF01126193.1:1583045-1601012 GCA_002313205.1 Laupala kohalensis
GAATATACCAATACTCATCAGTCTATTATTAATGCATGTCGGCTGGGAAACAATGCCGTTTGTGATTAGGTTTGTTTTTACTGCAATAGCAACGCCATATTGATTGGGCTCGTCCTCCTGGTTACCAGACCAGAAGTAAGTGTACCCGGTTTTTATCTCTGTAAGTTGGCCAAAGTTGGAAGTAAGTTGGCAAATGAGTCTCTTGTAAGGCAGCTATGTCAATGTTATATTTCTGTAGTTCCTTGGCTATTATAGCAGTACGTCTGCTGATAGTATCCGTGCGTCGTAAATCGTCCGTGTCCTAAAGCGTTCTTATATTCCAGGTAGCAATCGTCAATGGTTTAGTTTTCTTAGTTATTTTAGTTTTTCGTCCGCAAGAGAGGTTCTTTCTGGCCGCGGACTGCCAGACAGAATTGGGTTGGATGAGCAATGTTTAGGTCACATTTTCTAGACCCTTCCCCGTCAGGGGTGAGCAGTGCTGTCCTTGCATAAGGCTGCTCGGACACCAAGGCAGGACCGAATTCTTCATTCATCCAGATCTGATAGAATACGACCATCATACCTAGGCCGCTATTGTGCAGCAGACAGCTATGGTTTGAGCCAACCTAAGCTTTCCCACTTCGCCATCAGAGCCATCGCCAGCAGACTTTTTGGAGAGTTTATTTGCAATGATTTGATTTGAGTGGTATAGGATTGCTGTTCTATCACACTGACATCAACTATTACTTTTTGGCAGATTCGGCAAGAGAACTTGACAGGATCTAAAGTATAGCGACCGGTTTCTTTAGAGTGCCTTCTCAGAGCCTTTGAGAATCCAATCCCGAACTACAAGGCAGCAGTTGGTTCTAATGGGAAGGAGGGATATGTAGGAAGAGTGAGTGCCTGGTTGGCTTTGAAAGGTCGTTGTGGGACACACTTCGTCTGGCTCCTCAGCTGAGACCTGTCCGGCTTGGGAGGCCCTGGCAGTAGCTACGCTACCGCCGGCATAGCCCTCAGCTTCGACAGAACACGCAAACCCTCGCCACCCGCACGGACAGTGCTTCGATAAAACATACATACATACACATACACTCATATTACATTGGACATCAACGCCAAAATTTGAAAATAGACTGTTCTGGAGCCAATTCGCAAAGATCCGAAGATATCTCAATTTTTTTCTTCGACCGATTACAATAGTTCCTTACAAGCTCAGCGTAATTGGAAAGTAAAAATATGAGATGGCGTGGCATTTTTCCTACATGGTAAATCCTCACAAAAATGAGTGTTAATATAAATAATAATACGGACTGGATTGAGCTTGCTCATCTGCTTACCTGCAAAAATGTATCAGCACCCGTTCTCTACACAGCGCTGTACACGTGGCAAGCATTTCGTATGCGGCACGCAAAAACGTTTTTACGACCCGCATATTATAGTAAATTTTTGCATTGAATTTTTCATCAAACGTTGTGGGGGGGGCATAACTTTGCCATAAATCTGTGCTGTCAGAATAATATTTGACGTAATATGTCCGGTAGAGAAAATAAAAAATTGTGCTCGGAATTACTCCGTCATATACTACAATTTGGAGACATTTTATTATAATAGTACGTATTAAAAATACTTTTTAAAAATAATGAAATATACGATTTGTTTTCCAGTTGAAATAGTAAACTTTTGTTGATGAAAATCAAAATATGACGTTACAAATATAAATATGATTCATTAGTTTTATTCGACGGGCAACATTTTGCCAAATTCCATCCCATGACGACCCGATCGAACAAAGGTGTATAGAAAATTGCCCACGGGCTAAGATGAATTGGACCGCGCTGCTCTACACTTGGCGCACTTTGCAATACGATCCTAGGAAGAATATGTCTATTATGTTACAATAGACATAGTCATTTTTACTATAATTTGAGAACAAAGAACTTAAGTATTTTGGTGTTCGGAAGTAAAACGCCTTTTAAATTCAAGATCTGACTGATCTTTTAGAGAATTGAGATGGGACTGGGATAAAAATTCTACTGGAATTTCAGTTTTGAGAAAGATCCTGTGTACTAATACTTGGTGTATCTTGCTTTATTCTTGAATTATGTATCACCGGTTTCTAAGGAAATACTTTCACCCTGTATGTTACATAGGTTAGGTGGAAACGGGTCATGGCCTGAATCTGTCCAAAAAAGGCATGAAAATAAAATAAATAAACAGTTTTACTTCGTCATTTTTAGAGTAGTTTTGGTATCATAACGATAATGATATGTATTGTGAATGGAAACATAAAAATGCATCTAACTTAATATTCATGCCTACTTCGAGATAGACATACAACGTTCTTTTGCTGTCGTCGCATGATGTCGGTATTATTTTGAGGTTATAGATAATTTTTAGTTATACATTATTTATCGCTTGTATAATAAAAAACGTATATATTTATAATGGAGGTTTGGTTTAAGTTTAACACGTGGCAGCATCTACAGAGAACATAAATAAAAACACTTTAATTAAAACATCACAATTGAAGTACGTTCTCCCTTTATCTGTTCATCATATTATTGCGTGGAAAGAAGTCCCTCTATTTATTAAAATTAAGTTATCCAGGTATGACGTTTTCGTTCTTTATCGGAAAATATCCTAAGATTTGACTGTTCATTATCAGCTTGACTCTTTTCTCACTCGTCGTAGCTTTTTACGTTTTCTAAGATAAATGTGATATCTATTGAGCGAAGGTTTGAGAGAGTGAGAAGGAACCTTTCCCTCTAACAAATATTGATATGTTTTGAAATGGTAATTGATGGGTGTAACGTGATCAGTGTTGTCTTCCCCTAAAGTTCATCAATTTAACTCGCGCACATTTTTTAAGGAAGTGAAAATGACTCATGAAAAAACAAATTTGTCTATAAAGTCATTGATATGCTATAATCAAGATTTATCTACTGAAAACTGATTCAAAAATAAAGTAATTGACACATTTCAATAAAATACTTGTTATTGCTATAGGTGTTTTTTTTCATCAACGTACGTAGTTTGGTAAGTCAAGCGAATATACAGAAATCTCTTAAATTGCTGTGAACCACATCGCCAGGTAACAAATTAAATAATGTTGAATGAAAATGGGATTCAAACTCGGAACCTTCAGCAGATCTATGGGTTTCGCAAGTTGAATATCAACTGGGCCCAGAGGTGATAGAGGTGGCGCAGTTGTAAGCTGAAGGTCCCGAGTTCGAATCTAGGTTCTGTCTCCCATTTTCATTCAACATAATATAACTAAGTCGAGCGAAGTCCGTATTTCGATATGTATTTGCGTGAATTGGTAAATTTATCTCTTACGACGCGACGGTCGGTTTGGAAATCTTAGTAGATTAAAATGTGTAAATATTCATACAGTTCAATTCACTAATTTAGATTCTTGGTTTGTGGAACTACTTTTAATACTCATACATTAAAATAAATAAATTTGCTTATAGTTAAATTATTTTTATCGATTATAGTATTAAAATCTTTTGTGTTATCCTCTTTTTAATCAATCTTCAAACTCGATCAGAAGTCATTCCTACAAATTTGTGCCCTCTATAGCGATACGGAGCGTGCCGAAAACGTGTCATCCCTTGGCGGCGCACCTCCGCGAGCGCTGCTCTCTGTATCGAGTGAGACGCTGCGCCGTAGGAGGGCCGTCGCCATAGTAACTGTACCTGAGAGACACCCTGCCCCTTCGCCCAAAAGGGTGGAGAGAGACGGGCTCCGACCGGCACGAGCGCAGACGTGCGGACGCGTAGAGGATGCTGGGTGCTGACTCCCGATGCTGATAGCTGCTGTGCGTCGATGTTTTCCGACGGGAGTCGTAAGAGATGCGCTGCATCTAATAGAAATATTTTCGTGTTTGGCTTAGTTTCAAATGTTTTAGTGTTACAAAGAAGATTACTCGAGAGAAGCAGAATCATTTTGATTTCCCGTTACCAGACTTGAGTCAGAAAAGACACCATGGTTACGATGGTTGCGGTCAGAAGTGCCACCATACGACTTATTAACCTTTCAGACTCGCAACAAATTTTATAAGATTTCCTCTTCGGAGTTTATAAAAGGAATATTAATTGAAATATGAACATTAAATGCAGTTACGTATTTTTATTAATGCTTTGTTGTTGTTTTTTCATGTGAAATACCAAACCCAGTTTTGGTTCGGTATTGTTATTTTTCGTCATGATTATGTGTTTAATGTCGACTCTACTAGTCTAGGCATGACAGAACCATTCAATGTAATAATCCTCAATCGCGCTCTATTGGAGTTCGTTTCTCCTTAAGTGTTAAGTTTGCAGGGTCCATTTCTTTTATCCATTTAGATTACCGCTTTTGATATATCCATTAAGAAAATTGTTTTTATATTTTATTAAAAAATTATGTGAATAAAATGTTATTGTAACAGAAATTGCTTATTATAGTTTCAAGTCAAGCTGAGAACATAGTTTCAAACATCTTGAGATGGATCTTAATGTTCCAAGAACAAGCTGCGTCTGTTTGGCATTTTATAACACTGTTCTGTGTACTGGACTGGGCTTCAGAACATGCAAGAGATTTGATAAATTTCCGTTCAAAAAATAGTCTTCAGACGACTGTAAATTCTTCGATCAACTCAAAAGATTGTAAGAACGCATACGGTTAACATCAATGGTCGTCTTTGTTTCAGCGCTCGCCTCCTCCAAGATTGGGAAAATTTCCCTCCTTCGGTTTTTATAAATGTACTTCTTAAATTTGCTTAAAATTTTTGAAAAGCAATTTCTGGTATAGTGACATTTTTCTTTAAAGTTTTAATAAAACGTACGAATTCGGAAGAAAAATAATTTTTTGTGAGAATATTAAAAAAGTTCAATTTAAGGGGATGCAGGAATTTGTAAAATCTAGTTCCTCTAGATCCTCAGAAAGAAATTAGTTAATGAGAAAACCAACTGTAATAGCAATATTTAGTTACAGTAGGTCTCCTTTTAACTGGCCTCGGTTCAACCGGCCTATTTCGTGGAACAGGTTTTCTCTGTCGTTCAACGTATAACTGATTTTTCAAACTATGATACATACAATAGGTGTAATACGTATGCATGTATGTATGTACGTACGTACATTATTTTGTCAAAGTTTATGTATGTTCTTAATGTTTAATTTTTTCGTATTCGTTTATGTATACGTGTAGGAATGTTTGTTTCGCACCCTGAAGACTCCCGCTAGGGGATCATGTGTCCTGTCTCACCTCTTTTATGAGGCTGCGAGAATGAATTGCTTTTGACCGTGAGAAAGAATTCTGCCCGGGTGGCCGTGTTGAAGAGTTTGCATGTGTGTATGGGAGTTGCTGTAGGGCGGTTGGACACCACCTCATGCGGGGGCGGCAGTTTTAGGTATGTAAGAGGAGAGTTGTGGCTAGGTTGTGAGAGAGAATAGTTCGGTTTTTGAACGGTCGCTGTCACGACAATGTTGTATGGTTTAAATAAATACTTGTTAATGCAGTAAGTGTTTTTCTTGCTATATTTAAGATAAATCGGTCTACCACAGAATTATGGGATCGTATATTGAGGACATACATAAAAATCCTCCCACAAAATTATGGGGACATCGTCAGGGATTGAAGTTACATCGTCTAGGATGTGAAGTTACATCTTCCGGGTTGAAATAAGTGGCATCCTGCCTCCTGTAGTGAACGTCACGATCACAGAGAAGACAAGCGTCCCGCTTGGAAATGATTGAGGCATCTAGCCTGTATAGTAAACACCCGTTCTCTGGAAGACAAGCATCCCGCTTGCAGTTGGTTGGGGTATCCAACTTCACGTTATCACCTGTTCTCTGTTTGTTTTGTGTGTCTTAGTGAAAGTGTCCAGTGAGTGCGTGTGAAAAAGCACATTGTTTATGTTTTGTTTCATTTTGTTTTTGAATATTTAGTTTTCTGCTGTATTTGATGTACAATTCATAAATTTTGTTTCATTGCAGTGCAAAAATGTTTGTGGTCACAATATATAGGGAAACGTTATTGAGACTCAAGTTTTACGAAAAATAAGGAACAACTTAAATTAATATTACCTGACTCAGTTCACAAAACCTTGAATATTTTATGTAAATTTAAAGAATCATTCATATCTTTCTTAGGCAAGGGTAGAAAGGAGGATTTAATTGAATTAGCCACCGAGTTGGATATAAGAGTCAGTTCGAGCATGAAAATGGTAGCACTGAAAGATGCTATTGTAGGATCTGAGCATTACGAGGAGGATTTCGTCAAAAAGTCTGTTCTCGACTATTGTTGAAGAAAGAAGACCAGAAAAACGTGAGGAAAAAAGAAGAACTGAAGAACGTGAAGCAAAAAGAACAGGCGAATTTGAGCTACAAAAGCTTTAAATTGAACGTGAAAATAGAAGAAATGAAAGAAAGGCGCTTGAAAGTGTTAAAAAATATGAACTTTGTTTTTCTAAATTCTCTGGAAAATTTTAACGAAACTAGGAATGTAAACAATGATGTTGGAACGTGTGTATTTGATTATAGGCAACGTGGGAGATTTGAAGATCATAATTCGCTGCGATGTTTTGCATGTGATGATTTTGGTCACTTTGAAATCTCGTTGACCTAAGTTGGATAGTAAATTGACAAATGTGGTCAACGAGTTGAAAAAGAGTCATTCGACGACCGTTGACGGGGTTAGTTGCGTAGAATTACCAACCAAGAAAATAACATTGAATGACTTCGCTATCACAGCTGTTGTTGACACAGATAGCTTAACCTGCCTCTTACGTGAAGACGTGTACATGAGGGACCACTCACTTCCCAAGTTGTCTGGAAGACATCTGCTTTTATCCGGTATTAGGTCATCAACGATTTGGACGAAGGGATTTTTCGTTAAAGAAGCATGCTTTGATGGCAATGTTTTTAAGTTAACCTGGCATGTACTATCCACTCCCGATCTCAATTTTCGAGGTTTAATAGGGAGAGATATACTGAAGCAAGGTTCTTTGACAATCAGTGAAGATATCGAATTTTGTAAATATGAAGAAAATTAATGTTACATGGTAGCGTCAGCCGATAAAATTAGCAACTGTGATAAGGTTAAAACTCGTAGTGAAAATACTACGCGTAAGAAGCGTATTACTGAAGACAGCATTCCAGAGAAAGAAAGAGCACAACGTCAGTCATGTTTGGGGAAACAAGAAATTGGCATATTAAGGGAAAGTCCTATTAGGATTCTGGAAAATAATACTCCGTTTTCAAAAATCAGAAATGCTCAGTTGGAAGGTGAACATCTTCGAGATGTTATTGAAGTATTGTCATACGAAATGTCACACGGTGATTATCAAAGATATTTGGTTAGAAATAATATTCTTTGCAAGTCCGTTAATGATCACGAACCTTTGGTAGTAACAAGCAATATAGATCTTGGAGTAGGTAACTCAGCTCATGAGAAAAGCCAGTTTTCTTCCGCTAAAACAAAAGAATTTTTTCAAGGAGAGTTTGCTCTTCGCAACTTACACAAATTGCTTCAGAAAGTAACACCTGTGTACCCCATGTACTAGAAAACTGGAAAAGTAGAAAGAAGGCACTTGAATGTGGTTTGGTACCTATTTGTGAAATATTTTTCCAAACCCTTTTATTTTTTGTACTTAATTATTTTGCCATGCTCTTGTGAATTAGTGTATTGTTTTATTTTGTTTGTATGTCGTTCCTTTGATATTTGGTTTATTATTTTATTTTCTGTTTAATGTAAGGTGATTTGAGGTAACATAGGAATATCACTAAATGTTGTGGGAGGAGTTTTATGTATCTCCACATACGTGTGTATGAACATACGGTACATTAAAATTAGTTGCAATGATATTTATTTACTTTATTCCTGATAACCTGATAAAATTGTTTATTCGTTATTATGACTTCAGTTGCATGAAGGAAACCTTAATGATGAATGAAACCATTAAAAAATTGACGTTACAGGATTCATGTTAAAAAGGAATTATAGTTCTTGTGATGATACAATTCAGATTCTGTGGAGACAAATACTTTCTAAATCTTGTCATTGTGGAATATTGACTTATGTTTACCTGTCATATACCAATTGCTTTTACAAATCTTCCGGTCTTGATGAGTATGATAATCAAATATACTGGTCAAGATATTTAAAATTATAAGTCCTACTTGTATCCCTCGTGTATGCTTTTTGTGGTGTTACATTTGGTTGGATGATTTTTTTTTTTCGTTTCAATACGAACGGAAATGGTAGTATCGAATCGAAATCCTTTTCTTCCTTTCGTAATATCAGTTTCCATCCAATGTTCTTTAGTGTCTGTGCAATCGTCCGACCCTTGGTCACAAGCTGCACAAATCGGTGATGCCTTCCTTCCGTGTCTATTGTGCGTGACGGTCGGACCACCGACCCTTAGGAGATTGCCGCTTTATTGGAAACAGAATTCAGAGAATGCGTCGTAGCAAATTCGATTCCGTTCCACGTAGGTAGTCTTTGAATAGATGTGTCCATTTTATTTACTGAGAAGGCCATTAAATCAAATCTTTTGTGTAATTCCTAAGTGCCGATCGAAAATGTTCTTACCACGATAACGGTGTCTATTTACTTGGGATTCAGTGATTAGAATGCTTTGTTTTGGCGACGTAAAATATTGGATTTAAAAATGCTGATTCATTGTTAATAAATAAATTTACCTTTATTTGTTATATTTACCTTTATTTGTATACAAATTAATCATACTCATCCTCTAGTACCAGTTGAGATTAATGAACATAGTAAATAGATTAAACCTTCATGTTCTTCGAAGTACTGCGTATTGATCTTGGAAATATGTGACGAAGCTGTATTATCTCTTAAAGGATGATCGTTGAATGTACGATTACCCAATTTTTGCCATTGACAAGGGACTACAATTCTACCAACAATTTTGCAACTTCATATTCCATGTGTGTCGGGAGAGACAAGAGAGGCAAATGTGTTATGTAGAATACTCAATTCCCATGCGGCTTAATGAGTACAAGAATGTCTATATTTCGTCTGGCTTCAAATGTTGGAGTGCATTAAGCATTACTTCGCCGCTAGTACATCATCGTCAGATTTTGCCCGATGCTACTAGTAGCACTGAAACTGATTCTCATGCGAGAGTGATGTTCAGATTATGTAAAACAGGGTCAATGGGATATATTGTTTGTTTGAAACGATGGACTAGACGAAAATATCATAGCAAATAGCAAAAATCTGTTGTTTGGCTCAAATCTTTATGCTTAGTATCTAGAAAAATGTGGCTAAGATATTTGATGGTAAAGTTTGCTATGAAGTGTTCAGCTGTCGAACGTATACCTCGTGACGTCATGAGAACGAACATTATGTCGAGTCACGCTGTAATGTCAAAACAAATATTACGTCGTGTATGTGTGATTCTTGCGAGAACTTAGACATGAGATAGCTCTTTAGTGAATCACTGGAAAGGAATGTTTCAGTGATGTATTCTTTGTTGGGTCGTTGTTTCTGGGGAACAGTTGCTAAACATGTCTGTGCTCATTCGGTGATTTTGCGTGTATGTTTGGAAGGAAGAGCTGTGTTAATTTGACTGCTGAATTGGAGCATCTTGTGTAACGAAGCAAAAATTAAACTTTTGTGCCAGGCTACAATTCAATGAAAACATTTAAAATTTATAAGTGTATTTATAAAATATAAAACAGAATAATTATCGAATTTTTCGGAGACTACAATTTAATTCGGAAACAATTCGAGCGGGCTGTGCATATTTGTTGCAACAGATACCTGACTTTCTTATCGTCCTTATTGTAGATCTTGTTCTGGATTACGAGTGAAGTAACACTGTCTAGTCCAAGGTATTTAAAAAATTTGCTCCCTATTTTTTCCGGGTAAAACATTCTTCGAAAACAATGAAAATAGTTTCTTTTATTAGCCATCTATATCTTAAACCACGGATAGTGAGATAATGTTCATTGCGTAGTAATTTTTCCTCAGTTTTCGTTGACTTCGGTTATCGTCGGTTTTTTTATCAATTTGTTTTCAAAAATGTACACATTAAATTTTCGGAAACAAAGAGTGACACATATGTTTTCGTGCTTAGTGTGTAGTTATTGCTCGTTGTACTCTGTTTCATTTCTCGTTTCTTCCTTGCGCGTCCCACAACTCCTTTCAGAGTGGGTTAGGGTTCACGGTCGAGGATGTGTTAAAGTTAATTCATTCTTAAGTCTTTTATATTTCTAGTGATTTCCTATTGTTTTCAGTATTAAACACTATTATCTATGAAAAGTCTTTCTGATATGTCTCTCCATTACGTGCTTTTCGTATTTTAGTGTCTTGAACGAAGTAATCAGATTGAGTGATTTATATATGAATCATTACCTCAGTTTTCGTCGATTTGGGATATTACTGATTCTTTTCGAATTTATTATCGACTAAAACCGAGGTCTCTGTCTCTTTTCACTCTAATGGATGGTTTTTCAATCTGTACATCAATATTGTAGTTTGTTCTCTTGGCAATCTCAGTAACCGACTGATTCTATTTACTACAAAACCATTCAAAATGAATGTGCAATATGAGTGAAGATAACATTACTTTTACGACGTGGAGAATGTGTTAAAATTAAATCATTACTTTGAAGTTTGATTGTGAAAGGAAACATTGATACATGTACCGCCGATTAACAAACAATTATTGTAGTAGAAACTTCAACTAGTGTGTCCGATCTATAATTACTGGCGAATCAGCACATATTCTTTTGGAGGATAATTTAGATTTTGTTGAACAAAAGAGAATTCCAATGAAAACATTCAAAACTTAAGGGTGGTCTCCCTCCATGTTATCATTTTCTAGTCCTGTCTTGAATCAATATAACTTCTTCGAATACCGTGTCAGAGCAGGTGATATTCCTTTGAGGACATCTGCTTAACAGGTGTCTGCGCTCTAACGTTATTCACCGGATATCCGGTATCGTTAGATATTGCGTTATGTAGAATATTCATTTTAAAAACTTGTTTGTAATCTTGTGACAATTCCTCGTAGTTTTTTCCTATTTATTTTTTGTTGCCTTCTCCACTTGTAAACTCTGTGTGACTCACTTGCTTTGAAATTTAATATTTGTTTGGAATCTGATTTCCATAAATAGGTGGCCTATATTATGTAAAAATTCGAAATGTTGATTTGTAAACTTTCCTTGGCAGTGTTGCTTGTATGTTGGACTCGCGTTTCACAAGTTTACATCAGGAGTGTTCCGTCTCCCACTACGACCCCTTGTACGCAAATGAGTCAGTCACAGCCAGATCATTCCTTGAACACGTCATTGTCTCAGTCCACCAGTGCGGCTGCCGGGTGGGTTAACGCTCGGTGACGCTTGAAGACATCGGCAGGTGTTTTCGTGTTAAAGACAACGGTTGTACGCCATTGGTGCTGTTTTGGTCAGACATCCGGCGACTAAGTAAGTGTCTTAGGGACAGGACTCGCATTGCTTATCTCAACATGCTCATTATGATGTGCTAATACACTGGTATGGTTCTGCTACTGGACACATTGAAAGATATATCAAAAATCGTTAGAATCTCCTCGAGAAAATAATTATTCTTAAAACAAAATGATACAACAATTTGAATTATTGGTGAAACGAATAGAAGCATATGTTGTATTTCCTCGTATAATTTTTGCTTTTACTTCACTCTCACTATTCGTCATTAGTAAAAAGCTGCGAAGAATGTTGTGGTGCGAATAACTTCCGAATAATATAAATTGTCATTGCGTACGCTGAAGACTCGAATAAATGAGGAATCATATATACTATTTGAACCATGAGGTCGGGAAATCTCATTTTAAAATTGTTTTGCATGACATGATCTTGCACGCTATCATTTGTGCTTAGCATTTCAAAGCTTCCATCATACTTAATGAAATTACCTGATCATTGCAAAGTATTGGCCATTCCAATCAGAATTGCTCATTGAGCAATGATGCTTTGTTGAGTGATTTGTGGTTAGACTTAGCTCCTGGACTGCCGTCTGAGTTGCGGTTGTCTGTGGTTCTTCCCGTGCACCTATCACCGGTATGCCCTTCTCGTAATTCCAAATCTCGAACTGGCACCGTCGTCACCCGAAACTGCATGTTCCTTGGTGTCACCGACCTGCATCGTAAACCGAGCGTACGCTGCGCACCGCTGGAATTTCGGTTAAGGCCGCAGGCAACTGCTGTTTACCGCGTGCGCAGCCGGGTCCTTTCCCTTTCTGCTCGCTGCGCTGTCCGTCCGTTATCGATCATTTGCTTGGGAACTCTCTCCTGTTCCATCCGGCATCATGAGTCTCATCATAACTATAGAATACGCTGGATGGAGACAGTGTATCAGGTGTTTATTTGTGTTTTTCTGTGGCTATCTACTTTATTCTTTTGTTCGTCTTTCTCAAATCGATAATTTCGCATTTTGTTAGATCCTAGAAAAGTCACAATTTCCTTTTGGCATTCATGAAATAGGAAAACATACCAGTATTCTTGTTGTCAATCAATATATGTGACATTGCTTTCATGAATGATTTTAGAGTATGGGCAAAAATGCGTTTTTTAAATTATCTGCAGTTAAATCCTCAACAAAAATTGAAACGAGAGTTTCTTCACGTAGAAGATTTCAAGTACGCGGAGATACAACGATTCTGTAGAACATTCTATTAATTTTCTCTTCATTACCAATTTGAGAAAAGATCAAGCAATATAACTCTTCCATTAATATATCTTCTTTGTTTTCACTTTGCGTTCTCTCCTCCAGAAAAGTTTATTGTCGTTGACACCATTGTTATGGATTTGAGTTTTTTTTATTCGTTTAAAATTATTTAAATAAATTAAACTTGAGGAATTTGACTAAGTGGCGACGTTTTCAAATTTTCACTAATTATACAGTCTCTTATATGAATGTCGTTTTTTAAAATAATTGGATAAAGGATTGTTGAAATGAAAAACTCGTTGATACTAGTGTGAACCATTCCCTTATTTTTTCCATTTCTTCTTTTAATAGATGTGAAAGTTTTTTTTTTTTTTACTTAAAAAAATTAGTAAATTGTAAATTGCTTAATAACAACTCGTGGCACATTGCTCATCCAGTGAGAAAAGTAGTCTACACATGTTAAAGATATTTTCAATGGGTTTTACACTCGTCCATCTGTCAAGGGTTTAGGCTCTCGTAGAGGTCATCTTCGGGCGACGAGCCAGATGCAGAGGGAGAGCAAAATGAAATGTAATAGAGGTCGCGCAGTTTTCAACCGCTTCTTTGCGGTGCTAGATACGTGCAGCGTGAAAAAGCGATCAATGAAAACGAAACGAAAATAAAATCACGACCGCATTGTGTCCTCTACAGCAAAGAAAATATGTTAATGGGAAGAGTATGTTAGTTGTATTGGTATTGTTAGCTCCATTTTTTCGGACAGCTTTTTTATTTGCATTGCTTTGAAATAGAGTCGGTGCGACCAAATTGCATTGTGTGGCGGAGCATGTTTTAAGTTATGAACTGGTGTTAAATTGTGTAATGACAATGTTGGAGGCAGGGTGTAGTAGGTGTTTATAAATAAACTAGCAACCCCTACCTGGACTTCGTTCTTGTGTTTTTGTTATGTTGCACTTTAACTCATTTTTCTACTTCAGTATAGTCGAAATAGGCAAGTCTAAAATGTTCACTTCACGCCTGGTAGCGCGCCTGTCGAATTCTTGCCTAACCCTCCCGAGCAACATGTGGCAACAGCGGCGGTGACTGCTTGTAGAACTAAAACGCTCGTAAAATATAAACTATTCGGCAAAATTTTATGATTTAAAGGCTGTTTTGGTCATTCTTAAATGCAGAAAACACGGAAGGTATTTAATTTGATGAGGATTTATTTTTACCTATTTGAATTAATGTTAGGTTGGAAGTATTTTAACATGTATATTTTTAAAACCATTTTTTCAATAATATAGGTATTATATTCGGGGACGTTTTTGTAGAACTCTTTCAAATTGTCAATATTGCCGTGCATTGTTGTCACCTATCTCTAGCCGTGTAGGCAGCGTATGCAAAAATCTCTCTCCGAAGGTAGATTTTTCCCCCGACTCGACAGTCTACTATCGGTTTTACCTATTACTTGTGATACCTAGGGTAACAAGATGTATACGAAAACCTTGCCAGAAAACATATCAATAAAATAAAAAATGAATCTCGAAAATCGGATTAGTGGTTCTCGAGTTTTATGAGGACACATGAAATCATCTTTGTTTTATAATTTGTATAGATGAATTAATAAATATAAACTTGTGTCTCCTTGTGAGGGACGTAATGCCATCTACTAACACTTATTTGTGCCGGTGTCAAAATGAAAAAAGAAAAAGCTACGGGAATCAGAAAATTGCGTTTTTTTACGGAAGACCTACTGTAGATTTAATTGTTTCGTAAACAATTAAGAGTATTTCTAGACTCCCTCCACCCTAGTGCCACGTAGTTAAGATTCCGTAAAATATGCACTGTTATGTGGTCTTTATCAATGGTTATTTAGCTATTTTACTTCAATTACATCGCGGTTAATTGTTGCTTTCAATTAAGATGTCAGATCTAAAGCAAGGATCGTGTACAACAAAAATAGTTTATTTTTGTTCTGATTCGGTAGGATGAAAGTTCTATGACGTACTCGAGCAGCAACTTAGTGGTCGCGCAGAGAGTGAATGAGCTCCTTGTTAATTGCAGGTGTGGAGCGACAGCCAGCAGCGGCGGGGGCGTGGACGGCATCAGCTGGGCTCCGCTCACCAACCGGGGACCGCCCCGCGGGCGCTCGGCTGGCAGAGGCGGCGGCGGCGGAGGCGGCGGGGAACTATACCCGCTCCTCGCTTCTGCAGCAGTACACGGTATGTGTGTCGGCCAAGGTTAAACGATATGTATTCTAGTGTAAAGGGGGGTAGGGAGTTGTTGTTTACACATTTTACGCTATGAACTCTCTACTTTCTTAAAGGAAAAATAATTCGCATAATAGAAAATGTTCAATTTGTTCTGAACGTGGGACCGAAATGCATTAGGGGCACCTCGTATTTTAGTACCTAATATACCTAGTGAATATGGAGAAGGTTGGTAGTGCAAAACAAGATTGACTAAATACTATTTTGACCAAAATTAATGTTTGAAGGCCATGGTATGTATCCATGGCAATCATGGGTGACTATGGTAATCAAAAATGTATTAACATTTGTATAAGCGTAATATAAAATTTATAACGGCGTATTGTTTAATCGCTTTCGTTCAAAACAAGTGTATTAAGCTTCAGGAATCTTATATTTTAAATTAAATTCTTTGGGACTGTAAGAAACATTACAGACTTACGACGAAGATACGAGAGAGCGCTGAAACGTCTCCTCAATATTTCCTAATTTTATTACGTACTCTAATGTTCCAATATTACACAGTTACGACTCCCTGAGATTGAGACAAACGACAGTACTGCAACCGATATGACACGAAAGTATTAAAATTAGCGAGGGGTAAGATAGCCCAGGACAATTAAGCAAAAAGAGGCCTTACCCTGCAAAAAAAAAATAACAACAACAACCTAAAGCTGGAATCTTTTTTAATCGATAGTAAAAACCCTCTAGAATAACGTACTAATATTCTCCAATTTTCTTCCGCGGGATTCCCCCTTTTTTTTTGGGGGGGGGGTGTGAAGTATTTAGGACCTCGGAGTTACAGAGTTATACTTGTATGACTCTAGCGTCAAAACTATGGGTTCAATTCTCGTGAATATGGACTCAAATGAAAGATGACATTCTATAAATTGCAATGAATAGTTTTACATGAAAAATCAATAGCAATCAGTTTGTATAACTTGACTGGAACTAAAAATTATATTTTAATCTAAATATGATGAGACTGAAAATCAAATGAAACGCAGCTGACGAATAGCGAAATATTGTATCATTTACGTACGTGTGTATGCCATGAACTATTGTCACGAAAAAGTAGTTTCCCACTCTGGACCTTTTGTATTTCGTGAGATGGAATATATAGGCGTTTTTTAGGTTGTTCAAGGGAGTCCGAAACCCGCTGAATGTCACGAAGCCTGCCCTTACCAAGGGCGACGTACAAAGAACCAGTGTTAGTCAGCCAGTCAAAGGATCCCTCTGAAATCATGTTCGTTTTCACCCCATTCTTCACTCTACGTAAACTGTGGGATATTTCCCTACCATGACGAACGGGAAAGGATGTGATGAAACGAAAATCGTATTTTGGAGTCCATGCGCATCTTTCCAAATCATTGTGGAGGTTGCTGGCTGCGCATTGACATTCTATGCGGGAATATGGAGGAACCAAGTATGGAGTGTGTTATATGAAAATATCCCTTACGGATGGTACGACCAGTATCGTTAGTTCGAAAGATTTGGCGGGTTTAATTAGCTTCTTGCAGATGAGGAATGATAACCTGTTTTCTAGAGTCTCCATCTGGCAGTTTTTCTGTTCTTTTGCAATGCAGGTGCATACGCCTACGTTATAGCATCTTGCTTGCTAGCACTTTCAATTTCTAGGTATACACAGGATATTTAAAACATTATGAAAATGTATCCTTTCTTACATGTATTTTTTACTCTAAAAAGCAGTCATGTGATGTATTAAACAAAATTTTTTTTTCTGAAGTGAATTGTTTGAATTGAATAGCGTGCATGACTTGCTGAGTAATAAAATATTCCAAATAATCCTAGTTTTTTACTTAAGTGCTCGAATTAATTTTTTGAAGATCATTAATGTTTTATTTTTTAATATCATTTGTGAGGCGTTACAACTAGTTTTAATGTTCCCTATCATTTGTGATTCTGGAAAAGTGCCGTATCCATACGGACACGCTGGGATGTAATGCTATCAAAATAGGGGTCACTTTCTTAAGAATTTGTGGTGGCATTATATCAGAACAGTAAAAAATTCAGGGATGTTAATGAACTACGTGTCCACCGATTCAAGTGTTCGATTGCCCAGCAGAGTGTCGGTACCTCCTTGGAGTTAGCATCCCTTCCACCCACTAAAGCAACCCTCTCACAACACACTCTGAACACCTATCTGCAAGTAAGTAAAAATTAATAGAGATGTGTAAATCCAACGCTTCATTAAAATTACAAAAATAATTTTATGTTCAAGAAAGCTATTACGTTTTTATTAATCAAATATCCTCATACAACATTTGGTGCAAGAATGGCTCGGTAATGAATTGGATCCTACCGCATGGGGGTGAAAATTGAAGGATAATAGTTTATGATCAATTTTTTCCCACCTACCACCAGCACATAAGAGTCTGCTAAAACTGGTATATGGCAATATTTTCGATGTAACTGCAGCCGCATGTTGGGATTATCCTGCGCAGATATCTGTGCTCATTGTCTTGGAATAAAAAGTTCTAACAGCATCTTATTGGACGAATATGCAGATACAGAAGATAATATTCTTTTTCAATTCAATGTATGTTGGTTTCCAATACAGCAAATGCAACAAAAGACAGATTTTACAAATAATTAGGTATTTTACATTTTGTGTAATGCACGAAAGATGAGTTGATTGATTTCCTCTATGTATTTCCTTCTCATAATATACGTTCTTTTTCAGTTCTAGTTACATGATAATCTTTAATATTATGAATTGATTGTTCGGGCGCGTGCTCCGCGTTCGAATCTTTCGCGACAAAATCAAAGTTTGGCATATATGTGAAGACAGCGTTAAAAGAGTGTTTCAGTAATATCTTTTTAATATAACCCTACAGGTATTCATTTAACCCGT
This sequence comes from Laupala kohalensis, assembly GCA_002313205.1. NCBI lineage: Eukaryota > Metazoa > Arthropoda > Insecta > Orthoptera > Trigonidiidae > Laupala > Laupala kohalensis. The sequence continues at coordinate 1,600,788 of NNCF01126193.1, forward strand.
CAATATTAAACGACGTTCGCGGGTTCTCAAATTTCTATCGAATTTTGCACGTTTCAGTCCGCTTTCCGTGACACTGTTGCCGGAAGTGCTATGTAAAAGTATTCATTGCAATTTATAGAATGTCATCTTTCATTTGAGTCCATATTCACGAGAATTGAACCCATAGTTTTGACGCTAGAGTCATACAAGTATAACTCTGTAACTCCGAGGTCCTAAATACGTAAC
>NNCF01126193.1:1601661-1636380 GCA_002313205.1 Laupala kohalensis
TATATATATATATATATATATATATATATATATATATATATATATATATATATATATATATATATATATATATATATATATATATATATATATCACAAGCCGATTATTATCGATGTCAAGAAAGAAACCGAAATTGAAAGTCTACAATGAGAGGGTTTCTTATTTTCATGCATTATGTTTGCATGAAATACCACGCTGAAGCCCAGGATCGTGAAATCTTATCACTCTCCCCGTTATCTTTGTATATAATCTAATATCTATTCATCTCACCTTGATACTGACTGATTCAATTTACAACCTGATATTATTCTAGAGTCAAGATCACGTATTCGTGTGGATTGCAAAATTGTTGGATCAAAATATGTGAAATATATTTCCCCTGATAAATTATTTTCAATGCCCCGTAAAATAAATATTTTGATATGAAATTACTTGCTTTAGATTATAATGAATGATTTTGCTTTAATACTTTAAAAATTACATTAAAAATGCCAGCGCGTGATTTATAACTTCAATTTGATATACAGTTATTGTTTTCGAAGTATCGTGTGGCGTTGTGCAGTTATTCATAATGACTTATCGTTAAGTTAAAAATAATTAAATTTAAGTTATTAGTGCATTCTTAAATTGAATATTTTATAACTAATTTTAACTAAAAGTGGGATACAATGACGAACCATAAACTTAACTTTTCTTTTCCTATTTCGGAACATGATTTTTCCGAGTTTGTTTTATGTCACCCTTTACATACCACACGGTGTGTCAGATCCGCAAAATTTCTCGAGTTCATTACTCCCAAGGTCTGTTAATGTTTCTCTGGCACCCGGAAATCTTCCGCCTTGTAATCCCCCAGAGATGGCAGGGGTGAGAGATTGCGGAAAAGTCTTTTCTGATGGTTCGCATTTCACGGAACATCTGGCCCGCGCTCAAATGTATTTCTAATGGATCGTCGAACTGCCTTTCTCATTTCTGTGTAAACGCTGGTTTTCTTCTTGTGTTATTGGATGTATTGTTTAGTGAGAAGTGTGTTTAATCATATTTACGAATCTAATTAGTATCAATTCGAAAAATGCATTATGGCTTAGTGGGAGAATGTTGTATCAAAATATCTACGCATAGTTCAATAAAATTTAAAAATACAATATTCTGTGAAGTGTAAGAGTGGTTCAGGTCTGTATTACACAGACTCTTGAATATCCAATGTTAATTTTATTCTACATAAAATGAATCTGTTTAAATCGTACTAAATTTTCATCAAAAGTAGATATTTCAAAGTCGCTTATGTTTGTACAATAACATGAAAAACCGTACGATATAAAATGCGGGGATGGAATTCGGAATTTTTAAACTAATGAATATAGCCTTAGAACACAGTAGAAAGTTACCCAGCATATTTAACTTCGGAATCACTTAACTTGAGGGACTAAGTAGCTCTTGAATGGTTGTCTTCGACTCACAAGTGAACGTGCATTTAAGTTGTTGTGCGAGAACAGTTCAACTCTGTTATAATTTGTACGTTTTGTGTGATGTAATTAATTATCAATGGAATTTTTTAATTATCTTACGTTCCAGGGCAACATAATTTGTTACGCTCTACAATTTTTTTACTCATAACAAAGTTGTCAATTTTGTCTTTGAATTAAGCAATTCAACTTTCGAGTACACAGAATTATTATTATCATCCAAATACGTCTCATTACAGAATTAATTGAAAACAGATCCATGCGTTTCTTTGGAATACTATACATAAAAGGCAAACATTTTCTGATCATGTTTTTCTAAAATCCTGAATAATTCCCCCCTCCATTCCCTTGGGATATTTAAAATGCTACGTTCTGACTATTTTCCTGTGATCGGGAGTACATACTTTTTCAATGTGGCTATGAAGAAGCAAACGAATATTTTTGTTTGGTTCCATTTTTTTTAGTTTGAAAAGCGACGAAGAGAGATTTCAGTAATGACGTTCCATTCGCGACGAGGTTTTGTGGTCACCCTTTCAAGACAGCCGCTCTTCTGAAGTATGAGGCGTCGCTCGGCGTTAAACGGAGTGACTGTGAATGGCATCTACGACACGACGATGAGTAGCGAATGGAGCTCACGTTCCGCGATCTTGACGCATTGTTCTCTAGTATGAGACGATGTAGTTGCCTTCCTATTTCCAAGAGGCGAAATCAGGGTTGCTCATTATACAAATAAATTAAGAAGTTACGAGTCTTGATTTTGCAGAGGATTTAAGCTTACCAGGAGAAACTTTTGATCGAAATATATCATGTCCAAAGAAATCTGTGAAATCAAAGTGTCCAGGCCTCTAACCATGGTATGAGCTCGGCCACGAATTTTTAAAATAAATATTATTGAAAGTACTTTATATTTATAAATTGTTGTTTATTTACGATCAATTAACAATTTGAATTAAAGATTTTAACATAAAATAATTAAGGACAAATAACTTCATTGAGAACAAATAACTTCAAAGTTAACATTAGTGAATAAAAGCAACAGGAAATATGGTCACTCCCCTACATAAATTTGTGGCTACGGGTCCGAATATTCCTATGAAGTATCTGAAGTGAAAATAAGAAAAAGATTGACTTAATAGTTATATGGATTATTTGATTAAGTTTAATTCATCCTATGATGATCATTAAACGTATCCATAGTGCATTCAATAAGTCGTTGCGTCTCACACACTGAGACTCAGATGGTAATTAAGCGTTCTGCCTCAGCTGATTTCTGTTTAGAGAGAGAGAGTGTTGTTAACGAGTCCTATATCATAGTTGAGACTCGCCCCCCCCCCCCAACTGTGAGGTGATGGCCACCCTTCGTAAAGGGGCGAGAAAGCGAGGAAAGTGGCAGCAGAACGACGAGGATTCGCTCTTTGTCGCTGCGCGAATGCAATAAACGTCTGTGCGAACTCACGTCTTAGTGGTACGAGGAAACGGAGAAAAGGAGCTAAAAGTGACCAAATATTTGATATCACTGGAGGCTCGTAGGCATTGCACACTGTCTGTCGTGCAAGGGTGTGAGAGAAAGGTGTTGGAGGCGGTGAGTAGACGAGAATCGGCGATTTGTTGCTGCAAGCGAGCATTATGAAAGAAGAAAAGGGTGTACTTGTAGATAGTTGGGATTTTCCTTTTGTTAATTTTTATTTGAATCTTGAACAAAGCTTCTGGCCTGTCTAATTCTGGAGGATCGTTTTACGTCTTCTTTTGCAAATAGTTGATGTAAGAGTTGAATGACACGTGATGCTTCAAGAAGGAGAATAACGTTTCATGCATTATTGTATGTTACACCCCTGCTAACAAAACAAGACTGGAACTTCACCGACTCACTTCCGATATGATCGTTTCATTACTGTTCACAGTTAACGTAAAACTTATTCTTATTAACGCCCTAATCACGCGTCTATATTAGCTTGATTCCTCTATTGTAGATGGACGTTACTTCAGAAGTTTAAGTATAGTCTCCTGATCGCCTATGATGCAAAGAAAATTATGAAAGATATTACGCTACTCAGTTGTGTGGAGCTTGTCACTTTAGATTTCGGTTACGATCGTCTTAGTTCACACTTAACGGTTTTTTTTAGTAATCAATACAAAGTGCATGAAGTTAAATGTTGCTAAGAGTTGTCTGTTTTCATTCATTTTTTACAAAAAATTTATGGTGCTCGTAATTCTGAATTGAACGCCCGTTGCGTTTCCCGGCAGCGACGTGGCAGTGTTCACGAAAAGTTCCATAACATTGATAGGTACTGCTAATAAATATGTTGTAATGTCGGGTACATAACAAGAGAGATGAACTTGCCTTAGCGGTTTGCAATAGTTAGAAAAATATAAACAATCCTGATTTTTGTGGAACTGACACACATTTTATTTTGAATTATGGATTCGAATGTCTGTAATGTTTACTGCACCAAAAATTGTAATGTTTACTGCACAGAAAACTCCGTTTGTTAAGAAAAGAAGAATTTCCTGTTCGTCATCCTTAATTGGCTTTATGTGAATATTGTGAATGTTGCTGGAAATTTGAGTGTGATAGTGTTGAAGATAGCGGTGAAGGTAAAGCTAATATTATAAGCGCAAAGAAAAAAAAATGGATAACATCAGTATGCTTCCTTTGTAAACATCGTGTCTTTTGTGATGAATCATATATCGTGTTAATTGATGCTTAAGTCTAAAGTCAATGTTGTCTGGGTACTCTGATTCATATGAAACATTCAGACAAGTACTCGCCTACAGAACACCATGTAAATTCATTTGAACTCTCGAGGTAGAACGAGTTCCCGATTTCAAACTGCATTAATTCCGAACCATTTTCTACGAATGACTCATTTCGAGTTAGAGCTACGTGTGTTTTCCCATTCCACGAATATTCTTCAAGGAGATAGGAGATATTGCTTACATTTGGAGTAAACAGTGTGTCGAAACTTGGAAAGCCGAGAGAAGCAATCAGAGGAAACTGGGAGGGAATGTGAAAGTGCGCGGGTTTCGCTTTTGCGCCAGAGGCGACCCGGGCGGCAGGTTTACAGGGAGCACACCGCAACGCAGTGAACAAGCGGCGTAAGATCCCATCGAGAACTGTAATCGTAACCGTACTGCGACTGGCCACACGACTCGACTCGCCGGTTGCTTCCTGGGTGCATCCGTTCTTTGCGTTAACTAACAAGGAGCATGAATATTTGTCCATGTACATAATTGTGGTTGTTTCCTATTTTCTATCCGTACTTTCATTTTTTGTGAAACACAAGTTTTTATAAATAAATATGAGCCTACACTCCTGAAAAGAAATGTTTTTTTTGAAAAGTATATGGTCTATTAACATCAATATAGAAAAATAGAGATTAGTGGTAATCTTATGATTAAGGAATACTTTTATTACTTTCTTAGCAATTTTCTTGTAATTGGTTTTATTCTTTATATTTTAATGTATAATCTTGTTGTAAAAATACATCTTTGCATTCCGTTGAATGTAGATCTGTAGGTTGACATTTTTAGTGAACTTTTTTTATGTCATTCAAAGTACTTTTTAGTTTGCTTAGTGGTTTGGGATTCTTCGTTCTGGAAAATTGTCCAACAAATTGTTCCTCAGTTTGTTGTAAGAAAATAAACGACAGTCTGTTTGTAACACAATTCAATATACAACAGGCAGAAATTCGTTTTTCTCTTTGGAAAACGTATTTATTTATGCTTCGTACAATTGCCATGTATAACAGGCTAATTTGATTTAAAATGTATTTACTTGATGAGAGCATATTTAAGAAAAGTAATTCCAAATAACATTTTCGCCAATCGCTTTGAAAAACATACACTGTTCAAGTTTTATTCGCGAATCTGTCTCAAATATGTTCAAAACCTAAGCAATACATTATTCATGGAAATCGTATGCACAAAATGGTTTCATTTTGACGTCTTAAATATTTTCTTCTCGAATAGCTGACGAGAATAAAATCGAAGAATGCCTTTGGGGTGTTTTTTAGTATAATAGTGTTGGAATGAATTGAGCCATGTCTTAGTGGCGCTGTCGCTTCTTGAAATAGGATGTTCTATTAGCAGCGACCCAAGCAAGGGTGATGGACGACGATGACGGCGCCAAGCCAAAGAGCCCTTGCACCCTACCTGTTGCGACGTTCTATTCCCTGCCGGCAAATATCTTCATCAGCGCCGATGTCGCTGTCTATGTTCATCGCAGTTAAGAAGTGACAACAGAGAGCGCGGTCACAATTATGCATCTATAAATGAAAGTTATTTTACGATTTCATCGGTCTAATTGACTTTTCAGTCTTACATCAACTGTCAGGACGGCAGAACTGTAAGGAGAATTTCTGATATTTCGTGTAGAGAATTGTTCTGCAATGAGATCTAAAAATTCATGATTTTATCTTTAGATAATATTTCTTCACTTTTTTCGTAAAATCAAAGGTGAGTTATAACAAACAAAATTTTTATGAGGAATGAATAATGTTTGTCATTTGTTTTGCCGCATCTTAAGAATTTTGAGTCGTGAGTATTAAACAATGATGATAACTTCTTTCTGAAACGTAAATTTATGTTGTTATAAGTATAAATGTCGATTAAACGAATCTAAAACCGAATACTATTTGCCAAGGAATTTATTTCGTACCAAACAAAAATATACCCCTTCAACTCGTAAACTTCTGTACTTTTTTATAAAGTACCTTTAGTATTGCTTTTATTGTGTTAGAAACCCGATATAATGGAGGTATTTAGTTTTGGAGTGATTTGAACATGTTAAAGCTGAAATGAAAGCTGTATTAACAGAGGTTTTCTACCTTTAATTATATTGACATATTTATACATCAGAATGCACGTATGATACGCATGTGGTAATATATTGGAGATGCAGGGTAATATGATATGTTTGTTTGGGATTCCAGTTATACGTCCTACCGTTAATGTACTATTGGGAAGTGTTGCAATAGGATTTTCAATATTGCCTGTTAACTGGAATTAACTGTCATATTTTATTTTCTCTATGTGCGTTTCTTGGAATATTTGAATCTTGTTAATAGAAAGGAAAAACTTAAATAATATATTTTTTAATTTAATGGTGGTGTGTGACGAAACAGTATTTACTAGTGCATTCATGCACATTGTGGGACCCGAAGTGTCTCAAAATATCCAATCTTTCGTTCTCGAAAAACACCTTGAAAAGCTACAAAATCGAGGAAACTTGTTTTCTGTTTGGGGGAATCATGAAGAATGATACTCCTCCGCCTACATGATGAATGATTGGGATCCATTCCTGAGCATTTTTCTTCTGGTTGAATAGGGAGAATGTAATATTAATCTATTAGTGCTTCTTCGTTTTTATGACTAGTACTTGTAATTCATGTATGTGCGTCGTACTCTTTTTTTAAACTGACTTTTTGACAAATTATTTTCAAAAGAGATGCAATGCAAAAGGCAGCCTCTAAAACGTCTAAGAAAGAAGAAATATTGGAATTCATTGTTTTATTATATCACCCGGCGTTACGTCCAAATGAAACAAAGTATTACCTTAATACCTCTCATAAATGTTGTAGAATTCTTTTCTTTTTAGAATTCATGTAGCTTCTCATGGTAGAAGTCTTTCAAATCTCATTTTCAGTTGTTTTCATTTGGAGGAACCTATTTCTAATCGATTTTAGTAAACAACTTAATTTGTTATTTTCCTAGCATTACTTGCAGTCGGCGTACAATGAGTGAAGATTCAACGACTTTTTCATAACTTTGTCAGAGAATAGCCTGATTGTATCAGGCTAATGATGGTGGTGTTAATAGATGAGAAATATGATCGGTTGCATTAAATTACTTCACGAACTCTCATGCCTTATATGGGAGTCAAACTCACTCTTACAGGCGCAGTGGCTCGCTCTCTTACCTTGTACACTACGAAGTCGGAAGAAGAATTTCGTGAACATTGTAAAATGTAAAGAATATTTCAATGTTTGTAAAAATGAAATTTTTTCTTCTTTAATACCTTACTTATTCTTGAGCAATTTTACTTTTTTTTGTATACAGCATCTGCATTGAGATAATTTTTTTGGTAAACCTCCCCAAGATTTCGTGTCAAGTGAGGACGAAGTGGGAATCTGTCAAATATTTACCATTACTTCTAGATTTATTTTAACAGAATAAAAACTACATGAATCTTTGTAAAGTATTCTAGGGTAAGTACATCCAAAAAAAGTTATGATAGCCCAATTATATATTGAGCAAGATTTACCAAAATGTTCCTGGGTATTATTAAGTAATTATTAAACGTTTTGCCGGTTTTAATCCCATCCAGTGAGAATGTTTAATTTCAGCGTAGAATTTTACTCTTCGAATGGAATTCGACCTCTAAGAACGAATGAACTTGCATCACATAAACATACTAGCGGAGCTTAACACTTGTGTAGTAATAATAATACTAGAGGTCCTCATTTTGAATGCCATAGTGATTCCTATCGAACGCTGAGTTGGTAAGAATATAATGGTTTTTAAAAATACCTGCTAGTTTGTGAGCTTTATTGGAAAGGATGAGTTAAGAGTCGAATTATACTGCTTTGAAAACCGTGGTGGAGTTATGATATGGGGAAATTTTGGTACATTCATCGACGGAAGCGGTCAATGATACGTAAAAGAAAGTGAAGGGATAAAGAGGAGGAAGAAAGTGTACAGCGTGGGCGGATTTATGAGGGTACAGATTCCCTTGCACTCCATCTATCTCATGAAGGGTGAGCTACGAGGGTGTATGGCGCACTGGGCATTCCCCTGAGTCGTCTTTTGCGATGGAACCGAGATGTTTTTGTGTTGTCTGCCTTTTTTGTGTCAATGTAATGTTTTGTAGATTAAAACCTTCTTTGTCAATGTAATGTTTTGTAGATTAAAACCTTAAATATTTTGTCAAGAATTTGAGAGGATTTTTTGAAATACTCAATAATATTCATTCTCATTTTGTGAGAATGTCTTTTTCGTTTTGCACATTCATTTACATTCGTACTTCTTTTATCTAGTGTTCGGTTTAATGTGATTTAATTAATTTCATCTCCTAATTGTACCTTAGCTATTCACACATGTCAAATATTTATTTTAAAGCTGAAACTTTTATTTCCTAATCTAGTAGTTTTACTAGTAAATGTCAATTCCTTTTAATACTCTTTATTAAATTAGTGAACAAATTTAAAGTTTTGTATAAATTTTTCAGATCTCTGCGTGTTTTCTCTCTTTAGTTGTAGACATCCATGGCTGTCTTACGTGGAAATGTCAGGATACTTTGCGATCATCTTAACGAAATATTTCTACACGCAAAACGATGCTGCAAGCGACGCGTTACCACTCACCGTTGACGGGCTTCTGGGCGAGATCGATTACTTGGCTAACTATCCGCACCTAAATGGACCACCGCCGCCTACGCAGTCCGTTTCCTCTCAACTTCTAAGGAAAGCTGCAAGCAGCCATTACCTCCTGCTCACCCACTCTAAGCTGTTCGGTCGTGTTATGACGGACTGCGTGGGGTCCAGCGACTCGGCGGAGCAAAAACGGTAATGTCGAGTTTTCGCCGTAACTTTCGCTCGTCGAGTTTTGCGACTTTGGGAATAAGGGGGTAGGGTCAGTTGTTGTGAGTTCTGAAGCAATGTTGCGTGTGGTGGCACCGCAATAACAACACTGTATCGTTTGACTGGAGTTTCGAAATCGTATTCCTGTGTATTCTTTCCGATAATGAAGCTGCGATTAGGGACAAGGTAATCAGTTCACTTTTAATGAGTTTACGATGCCATTTGGTTATTTGATTTCTCCTATATTTATCGAAAATATTGTAGGAATCGTTTTTGTTTTAATAGTGAAATGATGATTCAAAATTTTGCTAATGCAATTCAAGAACTCAATCTCATCCTCCGTGATGTAATATTTTCCTCATGTCATTTTCAATGTTTATCGGCGCTTGCCTCTATGAGAAATCGTAAGAGAAAAAAGAGCGAGTGGAATTTACCTCTTTCTTAAAGCCGTAACTTGGTAGCTGATTTGATGCTGTAAATACTTATGTCTTCTATAATCTTATAAGATAGTTATCCTCTCACGTAAGAATGAAGTAATCTGCATATCTGATAAGGATTGTAAAAATTAGTAACGGAAAAAAGAGTCAGTTCAGCTTCTTTGTATGTATCATCTTTGATAACAGACCAAAAAATTGATGGACTTTTGTTGCAACAGTAATTAAATTAAAACCTCCCATGTTCATGAAAATCTACGTACCTATGATTTCATGTGTGTTTCCTTAACTCATTTTCCTTTAATAGTATAGTACAATTAGGCCAAAAAACGACCAAACCCAAACATTGAAAGAGAAAAGTTTTAACCTACGCCAAATTGGTCTATACTTTCCTCTTAGTTAGTGCAAGAAAGTTACACCAAATAGTGCGTCGGGTTTCGTGGGGAGTGATGGAAAAAGGGTGATTTTACTCTTTTCAGCAGTTTTTTTGCAAATATCTAAGAGACTATGAGGCCTAGCTAAAATTTTGCAGAATATTTAATTAATGTACATTAAATTTTCAATAAAAATCGTTTTTTACAATTTTGTATTGCGATCAACGGTTACGAAGATAAGGAGGGGATACAAAATAAGATTATTTCACCATATCCTAGAAATTTCTCGAAATTAAAAGTCTCAGGTTTAAATATATGTAACTGCTATTTTGACCATACATTTATTGTTCATTATAATATATAGTCTCGGTATCTCAAGGTGCTCATTTATTACGCAGAAACCCCGGGTTCGATTCCCGGCGCGGTCAGAAAATTTGTGTTTCACTTCAATGTCTCGATTCATGCAGCTAAGACGATGGAAAAGTGACCGTCTGCGACTTACTACCGCAATTATAAGACTTGGAACCGGCAATCTGTATTATATCTTCACCAAAAATATTTCACAACGTGACTTACTATAGGACTGACGACGTGAGAAACTTGGTAAAGAATGGCATTCGGAAGTTAATTTATTTTATCTTGTTTGAATTTTTTTCTGATTACAAAGCTTTACTTTATTTTGTCATTTGGTTGTTTATCCAGTAAAATCTTCTAGATATTTCATTAATTTTCAAAGATCGATGACTGATAAAATTGTTTATATGTTTCGTTGAGACTTTGAACTAGTTCACCACCGTGATTCCGTGATATTTTTCATAATATTGTAAAGAATATCTTATAAGCTTCAATTACATTAAAAAATGTTTTGGCAAGATTTACCTACGTGGGTTTTATTCAGCTTTGTCAGTATAATTATGGTTGGCATTAAGCATTTGTAGGTAAAGTTTTCGAAATACAATGCTTAAAGAAAGAAAAACAATAGGCAGTTGCACGAAAATATCACGAATTGAGTCAGCGACGGGGGTGACAAAGAGAACCGGGAAACGGAATTTAATTTTTACCATGTAATTTTTTTAAGGTGAACAGTACCTTCATTTGAAGTTAAAATGGATTTCATTAGATATAATGATTTTACTTTACTTGAAGAAAAGAGATAAATGAGTGTTCTGTGAGACACAGGCATCCGATTCCTTACATTAGGTCAACGGGAACTCCATCCATTCAGCACCATTCAAAATTGGTCATAAATATGTCAACGGTGTTCGAGTCGTCGACAAGGATCCAAAGGGGGTTTCGTTTATAAGTTCCAGCAATGTCCTGAACGTCCCTCCAAGCCACGTCCAGTGCAAGGTTTCAATACATTTAAATAGTGTTTTTAGAAGCGACGGAGTGTCGTAAACGTGTGTATAACAGCGACCATTGTCAGGAATAATATTTCATCCATCCAGGAATAATATTTTCCTAAACCATAAACATTATTAAGTCACGTTCTACCAATCAAAATGTTTTTGGGTATTGAGTTATTTTCTCTAGTTTCTATTATATCTAATTTCACGCGTCTTTGAATCATCAAATCAAATATCCCTCGACACAGGATGTCTGAAAACGGCTCTGTGAACTGGAAATACCTGTGAAAAATATCCATATAGGCGAAGAAACTCAGGCATTCTCCGACGAAGAGTTTTAAACCAACCGTTTGTAGATAATTATTTTCAATTTTTGAATAGTTCGACATTTCATCGAGCTGAATCCAACCATTCAATCATTTGTGCATTACCAAGAAACTTCCATTAGCAATGCTGAACCAAGTCAGTCTGGCACAACGTCGACCTGAGCGATCTCATGGGAAGAAATATCTATCAATTCACTCATAGACAATAGAATATTGAAAACCTTAGGGTACAGAAATTTATGATTCATTTAAGTATAATTTTATTATTATAGTGCGTTCACCGCACGCCTAGATTTTCTAATACAATTAACAAATCAATCTTAGTTTTTAATGGAATTGAACAGAACTAAACGTTTTTAGCCAATTCGGAGATGGTCTATTTTTGGACGATTATGAAAAGAATGATACGTATGTATTTCTCGTTATGACCGACTAAGGATCGCGGTAACGAGCTCTAGTGTGGTCGCAGTCTACGTGGATTTACTTACCAGACACTTCTGAAGAAAATTAATTTTTGATTTTCAGTGCGATAAATCAGTCATTTAAACTCACTGTGCAATAAACTAAATTCTGTAACTTTACTATATTTTCGGCAACGGTCCTAATGATATTTATAGTTTATACCTTAAAATGTTGTACCTATTCCCGCTTAACTACAATAAAAGGATGCAAAAATTAAGTCGGCGAAGCGATAATTACGATTTCAGAGTGCTGCGAAAATTACGATTTCTTTACATTTTTTGTCAATCTGGAAATAATACATTGTTGCTAAGAATTTAATGTTGGTTAATATAATATACCAGAAACTTTTAGCTAGACCTCATAGTTTTCGAAATATTTGCGAAAAACTGCTGAGAAAGACAATTTCACACATTTTCTACCCCCTCTCACCGAAACCCGACGCGCTCTGTTGTGTAACTTTTTATCACATGCTACGAGGAGGTTGTAGAACAATTTGACATAGAGTAGAACATTTCTTCTTAAATTTTTCGATTTGGTGATTTTTTGAGGTAATTGTACTTTACTAAGACACGTCGTGAAACATTTTGGGATGAAGTGCGTACAGATATAATCTATATTGCCGATTCCAAGTAAGAACTGATAGTACAGAGGGTCATTTTACCATCATACCTGTATGAAATCAATCATTGAAGTGAAAATCCTGGAAATGGTGAAATAATCTTATTTTTATCCCCTCTATATCTCCGTAACCATTGATCGCAGTACAAAAATGTAAAAAACGATTTTTATTGAAAATTTAATGTACATAAATTAAATATTCTGCAAAATTTTAACTAGGCCTTATTGTTTTCGAGATATTTGCGAAAAACTATTGAAAAGAGTAGGATCACCCTTTTTCCGCCCCTCCCGCCGAAACCCGACGCTCTATTTGGTGTAACTTTTTTTACACTAACTACGAGGAAAGTATAGAACTTTTCTCTTTGAACGTTTGGGTTTAAGCTTAATTGTACTATACTATTGTCCTGAAGGGGTCGGAGACGAAGGATGGAGGATGCCTCTTTTAACATAGTAGGGGAATCATGAGGCTACCGGATGCCCTTCCTGACGCCTTCCCGAGGCGGGTGATACATGAATGTGGTGAGGGCGAATGATGATGAATGTCAGGGGAAACGGGAGTACACCGCGAAAACATGTTGCCAACCTCACTTCGTCCACCACCGCTAATTCTACTTGGATCAGACAGGGTTTGAACCAGCGTCACCGGAGGTAGTAGAGTACGCTAGGCACTACGCCATGGGTCGCCCCCGTATCCATGATTTTGTGTGTCACGTACAAAATGACTATTGGTCGTATCTCCGCGTCAGTAATTTATCTTCTTCAGCTCTGTAACAACGTTTTTTGGTTTTGTAACGGAGTCGTGAATGATATTCAATGTAATTCCGAATACTCACTATGACGTGTAAATTCTTACTTTTTTTGGTAGACATCTACGGTTCGAATATTGCTTGATAAATTGAGTGCTTATACTTTCCAGATTCATGAGGAATTCTGTAAGCTTAATTTGATTCATTAAATCTTCCCTATTTGCGTTTATTTCATGTGCAATTTGTTTTTCTTCAATATGATATCGTCATTATGGACTATAGAATATTTCTTTTAATGTTATTTTCTGTATGGTGATATTGTATAAATGAGAACTTAAAGCATGGCAACCATGCTAAAAATTCTCAACAATTTTCAAGCGTTGAAATGTCGTGATCTTGAAACATTAAATTCTCTACTCTTATCTAGTATCAACCGAAGTTGAAAATATCTCCATGTTATTGTTAATTTAATTTAGAACTATCGCAGTTCCAAAAAGGTCATTCCTTTTTTGTTCTGCTAGAAACGTACTTAGCTCGGATTAATTACGAAGTGGAGATATAAACAGTATTTTTGAAGAAAGTGTGCGTATTCTCAGCGTCTCTGGAAAATAACATTTGGACGCTTTCCTCATTGAGAAACGGTGGTCTCGGTGACGCTGTGCGAAGAGTTGAGCTTTGTTGGTCTGTATTGATACATACATCCTCGATGTTCCAGCTATGTCTTCCTTTGCCCGTCAGTCTGCTGCGTGAGCGAACACCTTGTCGTTCCCAGAATTCTCATCTTACTGTCGGTGTCTCGAACTTGATACGTTGCCGACAGATCCTTTTACTATGACGCAGTTGTACGTCACTAGTTCTATTTTGGCTTTATCTTTCTGTAGTAAGATGTGCCGTCTTTAAAGTTCATAAATGTGTTGGAAGTTCAATTAAATAACCAAATTATGGACTTTTACCTAAACAAAGTTTATAATTTAACAATACAATTATGATAGTCGTAAATAACCCTTCAATTAAATAAGCTATAATAGCAGAAAAACAACTATACAATAAGATTACAACATGACCAATTGTAGGAAGATGAATCCAGGAAGTGAGCAGCGGACGAATTGAAAACTACTTATACCTTTTTACTTGCATTATGAACGTAGGACTTAGTACTCATTTTGTATAAAAAAAGAAAAAGTAACTTGAAATTTATTTATTTTTTCGTGGGGTGCAAAATATTAATCATCATACATGCGCAAATCTTACAAGAAAGCTAGATCTCTCCCTTAGTTTCTCGTTTTTTTTCATGTGGTTTATTATTTGTGTTACTGGGTCCATCGATATTATGGATAAGTACTTCGAAGAATTTCAATTTAGAAGATCAATTTACTACTTCTCTTGGCAATTAACAGTTGCTCAATTTAAAAATTCTTAATTTCAAGTTTTGACTCTTAAAATTGCAATCGCCCCGAAGTTAATACAGAAGAATTGAGAAAGTTTGTGGAGATAATTCTGGAGGAAATGATCTTTTTCTTTTCAAATACCGAAGAAACAAAAACTTTGGCAGGTATTTTTGAAAACCATCTTCACTCACTCGAACTTTGTTTCCAGGAAATACAAAGAATGAATGAAAGCATAAATAAGTCCAATAGCATTAGTAGTCTTTCTTCGTTTATTCCCCTATCTTCGGTGCTCGTAAATGCAACGGAGCTGTCTTCGAGCAATTCCTTGATGATGTCGCGCGCGCGCGTATATCTCG
Source organism: Laupala kohalensis (assembly GCA_002313205.1). Lineage (NCBI taxonomy): Eukaryota > Metazoa > Arthropoda > Insecta > Orthoptera > Trigonidiidae > Laupala > Laupala kohalensis. The sequence goes on from NNCF01126193.1 coordinate 1,616,752, forward strand.
ACATGCATCTCAGTGTCCTTCCACCCTCTATTGTTTGCTGCATCGTACTCTGTGGCCAGCTACGAGACGCAGGTGAGAGAGGAAGGATCGTTTGCCGCGTTGCGTTCAACGGGCTGCTCATAACGGGTCAGTAAGTTTTGGCAGCGCGTGCTGACGTCGTATTGCGGCATGACACTGTGATGGTGAGATAACAATGCGGATGCAAAGAGTGGGTTTCAACGAGATGATGGGGACGGTTTAAGGTATATAGACCAGGTATATTGTCTGTATATTTTTACTTTTTTACATGTGCTTCCAAGCACTATGCATTTCGATATGATGGCATCATTCGTAAATTCCTTATCATTTTGCCTACATCTACTTGATGATTCATAAGTGCTTATGATTGAACTAAACTATAGTAACCAACGTTAATTGTCGTATTTGCTCAGAATCGTATATTTAACATCTGTACAGCATCGACTATTAATGGTTGTTTCCTCGTAATGCTTTTTTTTTTTTGAGTTAATACTTTTTTCATTATTACCTTCTTTTTTTTTGTTTTGTTTTATAGTTTGTCATTAATTGTAGACTAGCCAACCCTGCCCGGCTTGCTTTTTTTTATTTTATTTTTATTTTGATGCAGTTGAAACTGCATTATAATGTAGTGTTGATTTAAATTGAACGTTTACGTACAAAAATGCAGTGGTGCAGTCAATCTAGTGATATAATTATGTGATAAGTAGTAAACAATTTGAAAAAGCACATTTCTCTCTACACCATTCCTTTAAAATTGGAATAGAAAGTGTGAGCCTCCTTGTGAGTTTTTTTAAATACATACGCATAGTATTTAATCTAAATTGGTTCCTACCATAAATATTTACACTCTGCTTTGATGAATGTGCCAGACATTCAGGTCATCCAATGAAACGTTTTCACTTATTTTCCCTAATTAAATTTTTTTTACCGAAAACACCAGAAAACAGTTTCTTAGGTATAAAAATTAAGTTATTATATACAGAAACAATTATTATCTCAATTAGTTCAGGAAATTCAGCGATAGTAATAGACCCTGTCGTTATCGCTTACGAGCAACTTTCGAAAACCTGTCTGCACCTTAGTACCGACTAAGAATGAATTATCGAAAAATCCAACGAATTGAAAAAAAATCTAGATATAAGAATTAAAAACGTAACCATACAAGAACGGAGATGATAACTTAATTAATTCGTGAGAAGTAATGTAAATGATATAATGAAAATTTTAAAATTGTAATTTCGATCAATCTTTTCTTAGTACTTTTACACTACGTTGTTACATTACAAAAGACACTTATTGACCACATTTTATGTTTCTAGCTTCATTAGTTTTGGCTCTGCGATCATGAATGAGTTACTAAATCAGGACTATGCCGATTATGTATAGAGATATTGGCTCAACAAATATGCTATTCCAACTTTTGATTAAATTAAATTAAGGATGCTACATTTTGTAAAGCATAAAAACGAATATACTTAAATAAAATTCACTCATAAATATGGTATGATTTGTCCCAATAATTGTAAATTATTTTAGGTTCTGAATATCGTTTGTAATGTTTTTGTTCGAAAAGAGTTCAAGCAATTACTAATAATTTTGTATTTTTTAAATTTTAGGAAACGTGATACAAAGAACACGAATAATTTGTGTTCTTAATTCTCGAACACTTGTGAAACAGCAATGTTATGAGGAAACATGAAAATATCTCTGGGATCTATTCCCTTCTTCCTTTCCGTTGCTTGAACAACTAACAAGAGTTCTCTGCGCCAAGTTGAATAGGCCGTCTCCCGTTTTCTCTGGCGTTCATTATCAGATCTTCCAAGAGTGGCACTATAATTGTGACTTCGACCGAAAAGCCTAGCAATCGAACAATGTGTGTTAATTAAGTCTCTAACATTCCATTAGAAAGTTTTTGACACGTTAACTGACGTCATTTGTTTCATTTGTTTTATAATGCTTTCCAACTACTCTTCTGTATCCGTGTCTTGAAATTCCGACCTCGTCTCTTTTCCCGATATCTTCTCCCTCGCTTCGCTTCATATCCGATATTCATTTTTTCTGCCTCTAATAAGTTATCCCCTATTTTAATTTTGCAAATTTCTGCTGTCAACGCGTCGCTTCTGTAACCCTCTGTTCGTGAATTCTTTCTCTTTGCATCTCCGGTCGGTAACTCAAGTTTCTGGAATCTCACCAAATGCTGGCGTCGCAAGGGCAGGGAGGATCTACGGAGTCTGGCCGGCTCCTTGGCGCGCGTCGCGGTCAGCGCTCCGCGCAGAAAGAGCCCCTTTGTTCGTTGCACGCGCGTCTACTCCCGCCGAGCGTCTACTGCTTCCCGCTGCCCTTCTGGTCTCCGTCGCTATCCACCCGCGCGTTCCTTCTTCATTGCAGGCGGATGAGGCTACGAGAGCCGTCCGTCTCTCTCCACGCTGCCTGCCTTCCTTCCTCCCTCGCGAAGCGCTCGCCTTCCGACGTCTTGCGCAACTGGCGCCTCTCATCGTAATTGCCCGCTCGTCACCGTCCCTCGCCCTTTCCCTTTCCCTCTTGCAATCCTCACTGTGCCATCCCTCCGCTTCCTTAGACACCGCTGCTCACTCGCCGTTGTGTACGATAGAAAAATTGTCATACTGAATGCGTGTTGTTTACCACACAAGTGGAACGAGACAGTGATCTTAGAATATTTAATTTCTCATTAAATCAAGTGAATGAATTATTTAGTTAAAATTTATGTACAACATTGACTTTTTTTACTACGTCTTATTATCCTCCAAGACACCCTACGGAGACATTTGCATATCATGGGCATCAGTCAGGATCCAATGTGTAGGAGATGCGGCTTGGAGGAGGAGGAGGAGGAGGAGGAGGAGGAAGAGACCTCCCCGCATGTGCTCTGTAAGTGCGAAGCTTTTGTCTAAACTAGATACCGTTATCTAGGTTTATATTTCCCGAACCTAGTGGATATCAGGAAGGCAAAGATCCACTCATTAGTGTTTTTCTGCGCGACCCTGGGGTTCGAATAACCCTAATTGTTCTAAGGGGTTCAAAGGGCCTTTTAGGTCTAAGTGCGGGACTTCGCCATTAGCCGGGCCCGCCCAAACATCTAATCTAATCTATCCTGCAAGAGAAAATTATTTTAAGAAAACTAATATATATAAAGGAACATAAAATTACTTTCACGAAGTATTTTGTGTAAAATTTGAAAGTTTCTTGTAGTTAACGGATTGACTATGCCAGTTAAATGGATCCATATTTTTTACGAAAAGATTGGTTCTTGAAATATTCCCGTGGCAACCCCTACCATGCAGTTCCTCACCGACGCAGATTATATATTGCCGATTTTCTTATTACCTATGAGTTTTTTATTCGAGTTTTAAGCACTTTTTTGTGGGGCTTTACGGCTCGTCGATATCGAGGTCATTAGAGCCCTAACATTCTGTACAGGTAGGGTAACTGCAGTTACGCACTAGGGAGAGACAACATGACTCCCCGCGTGTGGGACTCGCCGAACGACTCAACCATTCCCACTGAAAACCCTCCTGAATTACAACTCATAACTCAAATATCAACATCTCAAAACATTACATATATCATAAAAGGGGGGGGGGAGAAAGAGGAAAATGAAAGTTACCCTAGCGTCGGGTTCAAAAAGAACAAGAGGTGACCAAGGAAGGTCAGGAAAGAGAAAGGAAGGAGACTAGCACAAGTAAGTGGAAGCAATGCCAGACTCAGCTCGGGGCCTCGTGTTTGCCAAACACGTACTTACTAGATGTAAGTCCCCTGGGGTGACTTGTTTTTAAAAACTATGATACATTGTACGTATGAATTAAATAAGCTAAAGTAAATTCCTCAAAAATTAACCAGTTTTTTACTTATTCTGTTTTTGATGCTTTTATTTTCAGTCACATCATTGATTCCGTTTCAGTTGGGTCGAATTAATGTGCATTGTTTTGTTTATGTCTCATCTTGACTGAAGTCTCTAAACATTTTATTGCTTACTAAAATTCATATCAGCTATAAAATGTTATGGTATCACATTTCCATACAACTCTGTTGTTTCCCCACCATATCATAAACATATAGCATTTCGTGCAGACATGTCGTTTTGTTTCTCATATTTGTTATACATTAAGGTCATAAATGTGTAACTTATCACTCCTTCCCGTTAATAGGATTTTATTGTGATTGAAAACAAAAGGTTCTATCACGTTTCTTTTGAATAGGCTATGTATGAATACCAACGTTATCATGCTGTGAATATATTTTACTCTCTTTTTGCTGATCATATACTCAAAAGTCATGTTACTTTACTCAGAATTTTTAACGTAAGAAAAAAATAACACGAAGGGGAACGCATTGTGTTTATTAGTTTATTGCAAAGTAATCTCAGTAAAGTAGTTCATTGTCCTCGACGTGGTCATAGGCAGTTTTTAACTGCTCTCTTGACTAAAAATGATTAATTTATTTATTGATAACGTAACTGGTTTGAAGTTGGTTCAGCTTTTGAGGTACATAGTCTAGCCAGTGCTTTTACTTCGCCATCGTCCATAAGATTGATGATAAAGAGTGCATCGCGCTATATTATCGAGACTTTCGAATTTCTTTAAACTTAAATCTATCGACACCATCGACCACCAATTCAAATAACTTGTTCTTGCGGTACTATTGTTCTTCCTGCAACGAGCATGTGGAACGAGTGTTACCTTGTATCTTTGTTGTGTTATTAATTTGTTTGTTTTCAGCCAATACTCACTTTTGTGTCAACTATGATTATTTACTCGGATATTACTAAAATTCGTGTTTCATTGTCAGCAGTTCAGCAATAGAATTTGAGGAAAATGTTTTATTATTTGCGATGAGAGTTATAAGCCACACTCAGCAAAAAAAGAGTTTATTTCATTTGAAGCGTGTTATATGTCGATGCGGATGGTTTTCTACAGCGAAAAGTACTAGCTATTTCGTTTGTGAGCGCGCTATCTTTTAGTACCTTTCTGAACCCGTTCACAGAGTTATATAGTATGTTCATGATTCACATAATCTGTTTATTATCCGCATATTATAATCACATTATGCGGGCAATAGTTTTACTTTGTGGATTTTCAGGTTTTTGTCGTTGAATGTACGCGATATGGGTTTATCTTTTGTCGCATAATAGAAATGATGCTGAAAAATATTCTACGGTCGATACCATTTTTCCAGTAATGTACGTTTCTAATTCTAGTTGGGTGAACGTGCTATATCAACAGAAGGAAATAGACATCAAAATTACAATAACTCCATTCTTTCTTTCCGTGCAATTGAAAGCAATTATGATTCTTCTTGAATAATTGGCTTTGATGCTTCTTGTAGAATTGTCAATTTCTATCATTCCCTTTTGTATTATTCACAATCGCATTCCCCCAGAATACTTGCACGTTCTTCTTCCTCTCAATTTCTATTCCTAAGCCATCGATTATCCTGGCGTCTCCTCATTCAGCGTGCTAAGAGTGGGTAAACGCGACCAGAGCCAACTCAAATACGCTGATGAGTCCTGATGCCTCATAGCAATCGTAGCAATGAATCGTAGCAATTTCCACTAAGATGTCCATTGCATCATGTAGAAGCCATACGTTTCATACGAATTGTGAGGCGTACGAGTCGCTACGCGAATCAAATGTTACGTGAACCATATTTTCAAGCTGAAGAGGTGAATGTTAGGCAGTGCCAGGGGATGTGGCATTTGTGCATTTGGAGTCTGCTTACACCGTAGACCTTGCCCTCGATGAATAATGCCAGTGGAGAAGGTCTATAGCTTACCGAGAATATTATGTTGTATTGTAGTCTTTTCAGAATCATCCCTGTATTGACATTGTTTGAAGAGTTTAAAAAAGAAAATAGGAAACATGGTTGTATGCAGAATGTACTATCCTAGAACATTTCATTACAAAAGAAGTTTTGTTTCGTCGTTCGGGTGTTTTAGTAGTTTTCTATCAAAACTAGTATGCTTTATTTTTTCTGTGTTTTTAGGAAGTCCAGCTAAATATTGTCACGTTATTATTAGTAGATTGCAAGATGATCAAGTGCTTTATCAAATGTATGTTCGAAATTAATGAAATGTAAAATAATGAAAATGAACGTATGACTTCTTTCGAACCAGTTCCTCCGGTGACCTATGATGAAACACTCGCCAGTGATCGATTTTTCATCCTTTCGCTTCTCTTGAGTTTGAGTGTATCTTCTACTCCTCACTCTATCTTGTGCGCGCGGTTCCCTTCCGACTCTTCCTATTCTCATAGTGATAACCGACCGGTGCAAAAGGTCAAAGGTTCCGAATGGTCTGCGTACATCTGCTGTAGATGCCTCCAGAGGCAAGCTTCTGCTGCTGTAAAGCCTAGAATGATCGAGTAGCTCCACGATTCCTGTTGCGTCAGTTTCCTCCGACAGAGCCCAGTTACAGAAGCGTACCGCTGTGTGTATTCTCATATTAACCCATTCCCTCCCTAACGCCTTCCGAAGCACATTGCATCGTGCAACCCCCTGTATGTGCTCAGATCGATCAGGGTCGGGGGAGACGTGACGCCGCGTCTCGAGAACGTAGGCTACACGCTCTTACACCACCAGATATTTTTTTTTGCGTAGAGGGTGATGAGAAATAAATGGGACCAAAAAGGAAACCTCAAGTATCCTCCTGTGCGAGGAAAAAAAATCAAAGATCTGCATGGGGGAGAAAGAAATACGGATACAGGATAAAGGATGGAAAAATAAAATAGGAAAAGAACTAACGAAGTGTTGGCAAATCCGATGGGATAAAACACGAAGTGCGACATGCATATAGATTCATTGAAGATGTGACATTTAGCCACAACAGCAGAAAGTAATTCGAATCATCGGGCCCACTACTACGAATAATAACGGAAAATGGTGATTTCAACGTATACAAGCATAAACTAACAAGCATAACCACAGGACGTTGTATATGCGGACAGGATGACGAAACCGTGAGACAGGTACTACACGATTGTGAATTGACAGTTAGGGAATGAGGACACTGGATTAACAAACTGAAAGAAAATGGCATATATTCAGATAGGACTTGGCGAAGATACATCGATACAAAAAAAGTGTATTGTGTAACTGAATAATAGGTACAACAAATACTCTCAATAAGGAAAGAAATAAAAGATACCCGTTAGACATAAGACACCCTTAACTTGGCTAGATAGAGATTGTTCCATACCTCTTCTTGGTAGAAACTTGGGGAGAATCAAAATAAAAGACGAAACATATAAACGAAAGCGAAAGAAAGAATTAATACAGAATAGTTTGAACAGTAAATTAACAAAGACGATGAGACTTGAAAAGAAACAGAATTGAGGAAAATAAAGACAAGGAACAAAAGAATTTAAATGACAAATAATAGAAAGAAAACAAGACAGAAAAGAAATAAAGCTGAGGAAAGTAACCCAGAAAGTGGCCTGATGGTCGAGGAACTGGGAAAAAATATGAAAATGAAAAAAAGTGATAGTCTTGAAGCAGTGGCTCTATATTATTATATGAATTTAGTTGTATGAAATTTCAAATACAGACACATATTGATGTAAAAATGAAGATGTAATTCTAATGTCCTTAACAATTTCAATTAATTTGAAGGTTACGAATATTAGTGCCCATTTAATGGGGACACGAACTAATGGTTAAATGCTAATGTGTCCATACATTTTGTATGCGTACTACTTATTTTGGTGCAAGGGAAAAGAGGAGTGGGAAGAGTATACGTCAATCGAAATTCACATAGCAATACGGTCACTGAATGAAATAAAAGTGACAAAATGGAAGAACTTATGCGACACTATTTGGTTTTATTGGAGAAAATGTCCTAGCGAATGTGGATCAACAAGAGATGATGGGAAAGCCATAACGAAACGGACTTGTGAACATAGAAAAGGAGATATCCTTTAAGGAGGTAAGAAAAAGGATGGACGAACAAAGGAAGAGAAAACTTATAAAAGGGCATAGGAAGTACTGGATGGTGAAACGTTTCGCTGGATCTCAGGAAAGATATAGTTACAGACGAGTGTGATAGAATTAATGTGGACTACGATATAATAACATTAAGTGTGCAAATAGACGTGATGAAACGTCTAATGGGGGAGTTAGCAAGGAAACGTACGAACGGGAACACACGGAATTTAGGAGACCAATTGTTAGTAAGACAAAAGAGCGAATGGGAAACGTAAAAGACGACAGGTGAATCATGTTTGTAAGAGGTGCGCGAGAGCAAGAAAGAATCCAACGTATCGGAAAGAATAAGGATTTTGGAAGAGAAAATATGCGGAATGAGAAATGAAGTGAAGGCTACTCGAGAACCAAGAGAACAGGATACATTAATTGATGAAAGAATAATAGATATAATTAGGAAAACAATAAATGAAGTTATGTATCGATAATAACTTGTACATGTAATTGTTTTGCTTAAAATTACAAACATATTGACATTCTATTAGTATTATAACTCGCAGCCAACTTTTTATCTTATCTAGGAACTTTTGCTGAAATTTTTGAATCCGCCTCTTCCTTAGGGCCCTTGATCGGAATTGATGGGATGGTCCCTTGCTTGCTTCCTTCCGCAGAGTAAATTAGTTTTTTTTCCTCCACGTGGTCATACGCAGTTTGTACTGTTTTTGACAATAAATTTATTTATTTATTTATGAATGGTGTACTGGTTGTATGGACTGCAGAAGGAGATATGGTGCAGAATATATGGGAAGGAGTAGAGATTAATAGAAACGGTGTGAAATGCGACACATATTCTTCGATTCTCAAAAAGAAAATAAGTGGGGTGAAAAACGTCCACTTGTTAAGTATTAAAGCTAGGAATGGAGAATTGAGGAGTCAAAAGACGATGAAGGAAACCGTGATGGACGTAATGAAAAAGGAAGGAACTCCTGAACATTTAAGTAATATGGGAAACTATGCAAAGATTAAATAAATTATTAGTATTTGGTTAAAAAACAGAGGAAAATGGATGGACCATTCGGTAAACTGCCCTGAATACATATGAGCACAGAGAATTCTACTAACTACAATTTTTGATGTGCAATGTGTTACAGCTGAATCTGCTTGGAAGCTCAGTAGCTTCAAGGAAAAAATGGAGTGATTTAGAGGCGGCAAGTATCAATGGCATGTTTGCTGGAGTGTCGTCTCTATTCAGGACACTCATGCCATAATAAATTGCAGTAGAGGGTAATCATTTCAAACCCTTAATTTTGTTCAACGTATGCCATGCGCTAATTTCGTTGCCGAAACTATGAATTTACTTATGTCAAAATAACACGAGATTTAAAAGTCCTGAAATCAGGAATAGCCAATGATAAAATTTACGTGCTGTATTGTAATACACAAATAGATAATTGCATATTTTAACAACCTATTTTCTGCTCTCCAACAAAAGACAGAAATTTTGACTTGTGATACTTAGTAGTGATATTCAAGTTCTTCAATTAGGAAAATACAGTACTAGTATTATTGTCACAATAAAATATAGGAATGTAAGTATAGGATACACGACTACTATATAAGATACTGCATTCATTTGGGAATGATAGAATATATAGCTTGATGGAAATGGAAAGACATCACTTTGGGGAGAGAGTTGAGAATGACAAAGGGAAATGGTAGGAGAATTGAGAATTGAAACATGGTTTTGCTGTGGAAAGTAAATATAGAGAAGTTACATTTGACAGAGAAGGAGCGAAATCCATAAGAGATCTGACATTCACAAGACATAGAACTGCAAATTACATGATTCGTACACATGCATCACACACGAGTCGTAGACGGGTAACATATCACAAAGCAGTTAAGTTCAAAGTTGGAGCAAGTGTGTCTAAACACACCGTCTCGTGGGATACAACCCGCGGAAAATGAACTGGAATTTTTTTAAAAGTGATTTATTTGAATGATGTGGGTGAAGATAATGTGGAAAACTGTAGATAGATGGTAATTTTCAAAGAGCGCATAAGTGTGCATCCATGAAGAAACGGTTTGTGAGGTCCGGTGCTATGGTGGTCAAAAGATTTGACATTGCTGAAACATGGACGGGCTAAGGCTAGTAAATTACGGAAGAAACGATGGGAAGGTAAAATTACAATAGAGACGGAATGAAAATATAAAATTGTACGAAGAAAGTAAAAGTAAAAGAAAGTACAGGAATGTAAATTGCAAACATGGAGCGAGTTTTTACATACTAACGCTCGAAAAATTAATGGGTCATGCCTTATCATATTGCGCGAGGAAAGACTAAAAGGAAGGACGTTTGGAGTACAATTCGTGTGGATGGGGAAATGATAGAGGACTGGCAGGTCAAACGGGAGAAGTTCATGGAGATGCTATTGTCACTGGACGACCAGGATTATGAATGTGAAAAACAGTCGGTAAAGATTGAGTCTGCACCAAAGATAACTATAGAAGAATTGAATACTGTTGTGAATAATTTAAAGATAGGTTGAAGTTCGTGTTGCGATTTAATCAGTAACGAAATGATTTAGATGTCATATAATAGGAAATATATCATAGATAATATATTAAAGATCTTTCAACAATGTGTTGTTACAGGTACGTTTCCGTAGCAATGGAAAATAGCTTAACTTTGTGTTTTTCTCAAAGGGAAGGACAGGAACCCTAAAGTTGGGATTTCTTATAGGCCCATATGTCTACTGCCATGTTATGGAAAGTTATTAGAGTAGATAGTGATGAATAGATTAGAGGACGAAATAAAGACCAGAAATTTGTTTAATACAATACAGTATGGGTTCCGGAAGGACCACTTAACTTCAGAGGCACTCCATAAATTGAGAACGTGCATAGAGAACAGTTTCTTTGAGAAGATATGTTAAGCACTTTTTGTAGATATTAAAAGTACCTTTAACTATGTTCAGTGGAAAGTAATATCTAAAACTTTGAAAGAGGATAAAATAAATATATACATAAAATAAATGTACAATCTCATAATGGCTTATTTCACAAGTAGATTTTTTTCTTCTAAAAATAGGTCATGAAAAGGTTATACAGCGGAATAACGGGGGGTGTCCATAGGGATCCCATGACGGCCCTCTTTATTGCGAGATTGGAATAAATGGGTGAATTGACAAACTGTAAAGTAAGGGGTTGAATGCCGATGACATGGTGGTGATAGAGGGTAGAGAGTCACGACGGGTTATTGAGATGCTAGGATACAGATTGATAGAATTCCAATTGCGTATTTTCCATTGCTGCGGGCTATTACAAGATTGGGTAGAATGGTGTTCGGAAAAGAAAATGGAAATTTCGGTGGAAAAGACATTTGGGATGGTCTTCGGATTGATACAGGCAGAAAAGAGTACCAGTAATGAAGATGAATGGTCAACGAATTTAAATAATGTAACGGAATATTATTTGGGGGTTGTATTTGGTCGGGAGTGATGAGAACTAGCAAAGCACGAGATGGCTTGGCAAGATTGCAGAAAATGTGTTGTGTACGGTTGGTCGGACCATATAGATTAGTATCTACAGATGTATTACTGGGGGTGCTAACAATTGATGTCTGTTTCCCGAAGTGGGCTTTACGGACAACCACTGGGCGAGGAGTATTGATATCAGTTGTGGGAAAAAGTTGAAAGGAAAGAGAAAAGGTTGGAAAGAAAGGATTGACAGAATTGCTCCTGGAAGAATGGCAAGTTCTCTGTGAAAAGTCATTGAAAGTAAGAGACATGCATAAATGTCTACCCGACGTATGATTTGTGGAATGAAACAAAAAATGGTTTCAGCCGTCAAGACGGATGGCAGAGGTCAAACACGAAGATATAGTTATTTGAAGAGATTCCAAATTATTGAAGATGGGACAGTTTATGTAATAAAAATGAGACAATAGACCATCTTTTGTGGGAGAGTGAGCTCTATGGACCGGAGAGTACGTGTTATGTATATGATGGAAAGGCAGGACCTAATTCAAATACAAACAAACCATCCATTGATAGAAACAAAATGGAAATACGAAGTATCTGCTAAATACGTAGAAAGAATATGGAAGATGAAAGGACTGAAGACAGTATGAACTGTGAAAATGAAACAAATAGTTTTAAGAATTACTAAATTAAATTTCATGTTTAAATTAAATTTATTTAGATGTACACACGAAATTAAATAATAAACTTAAAAAATAAAATTCCAAAAACTGAAATCTTGATTTCTATCGCTGGAATGGAATAGAAACGAAATTTGTTTCGTTGGGATGAACATCCCACAAAAACATTTATTTAGTAGTGTTGTTGGTGGAGCAAACAAAGATTTAGTAGTGTGCCATTTTTACTACTATGAAATGTAAGGACGTCTACTTTTTGTATAATTTTTCCAAATGTTCAAACCTAATTAATAAGCGAACTTAACAAACGCTAAATAATAGTGATGGTGGAGAAGTTCTTTATATACATCGCATCAGGGAGTGCTGGACCTGAGATACTAGTTTCTCTTCGTATGGTTATATCAAAAACTTTTATGCATCGCCAATTTCACGACTGGTGGTTCACATCCGACCTAACGAGGGGTTTATTAATTTTACAAGTTTTCTCGAATTTTTCTACTTTATTTCATTTGGAATAGCATTACTTGGAAATCAGTTTGTCATGTATTGGAACAATTGGAAAAAGCTAATTTGCGTGTTTTGGCTGCTCCTTCAGGAGACATACGTCTCTTCAGTTGCTGGTTGTTCAGGTCGTGGAGCAAGTGGAAATATCTTTGAATTGTGTCGTATTTCCCCGAATTTATTATTCGTGCTAAGTACTGAGTTTGTGTCATATTTAAAATCTGCCAAATTTGTAAATGAAAACACGTACTATTGCGAAAGTTATTCGTTTCTTCTGTAAACAACTTAAGCATTTTCTTACCTTTTGATAATTATGTTATTGAAATGAAATTTTTTCTTCTCTAGATTAATGAAGGTTTTATTCTTCCACTTGACTAGCGACCTTGATTATCTACTTTTCTCGTTTAAAACTCGAAAGTAAGAATCGTAGGAATATTTTCAGTTCCTGTGTTGAGCTGCATCGAAAAGCACAATATATTCGGAAATAACAGTGAATGAGATAATCCAAATATTATTTATTTTTCTAGACAGCGATGAGATGTGTGTTATATACTCGGTGTTAAATATATTGCTTTATCCATTATTTCCTTACTTCTAACGTAGATTTTTTCGATATCGATCCATTTTCATGTAAGATGAAAACTCTAATTTTTGAAAAGATTGTGTGTGTATTTTTTTAATCTTCAAAATAAGTTTAATATACTCACAAGAAGAATTATGAATTAAAGCATATTTTGTAATCCACAGAAATTAATTTACCTATTAAGATACTCCTCTTAAATGTGTAGATATTTTTTGTGGTTTTCAAGCTTAACGCTGATTTGTTTTCATATTTCGCCCGGTAGTATTGGTCATTTCCTAATTTTAAAAAAAGACAATATTAATGCACTTAAAAATATATATTGTCTTCAGTGAGTCCGGTCACATACGCAAAAATGAGTATAATAAAACGCACGGATGTTTGTTCCTCCCGTGTCAGGTAAGAGAGTAGTAGGGAGATGCTTCCAAGTATGATTAATATACGCCTCGCAACTGAAGAGTATCTCGAGCATTTCTATGTAACCTCGTATCCGGAGGCAGTGGCCTCTCTGGACCTCGCCAACGAGATTCCCAAGGACGGCACGCTTGCTGTAGGAGCAGACTGCACCACTCCAAACATTCCGCTCCCCAGGAAGCTGCTTAATCTACCTAATGGAAAAATCGCTCTCTCCTGCCTCTCTAGGGGTTCCTCGCCCATTCTCTCAATCATTTACTCGCAGTCTACAGAGTACGCAGGAGATGCTCTGCCATGTGGAATCTTGGAAAGAAACTATTCCAAGGGCTTGTCGCAATTTTTCACTGATTTTTTCATTTGTTATCTCTCCCTTCTCACCACCACCCTTCTCCCTCTTTCTTCCTTCTGCATTTCTATACTCAATATTGTTCCTAGAAATATTACTCGTTTACAAAACGAATAGCTTCTTGTATAACCGTTCAATCTTTTGAGATCCCATTTGAATATACACGGACGAAACCGAATGAAAGTACCACATTATGGATAACATTTGTCCATAATGTGCGTTTTCTCATATACGTAGTATATAGAAAGTATAGTAATCGTGAAAAAATTTGAAAGCGAGATTTCAACGGAAATATACGTTTTGGCGATCTCTGATTCTGAAAAAGTTGTTTTTGGCATAACGTCCGTCTGTCCGTCTGTGCGCAACGATTCTGAGTAAATGGATAATCAATTTAATTCGCATTTCGTATTCACGGTAGAATTTACTTGTTGTCGACAAGTAAATTCAAAAACAAAGGGAACTTCACGTGAAGATCAAAGTACTCTTGAATGTTTCTCAAAAACGGCTCCCGTTTCGTAAACTAAAATGAAAGATATGATAATGATGAAATACATAGGAAGACAGCAAACGCACTTCAGATTCGAAAATACATCATTTTCTGTCTACAAGGAAATTATATTTATATTACATTTTTACTGATATGTCGCTATATGTTGTGAAATAATATTCTGAATTTCAAATTTCAACTGAAAGAGTAATAAGTTCCTCTAGCGACTTTGAGCATGAATAAAGCACTGGAAGACGACCAAAATATAGAGGACCACACCAGAAATGACCCTTTCACTATAGAATTTTTTCTCATTTTATGCTTCAGACAGAGAAACGTATATGAGAAAGTATGTGCAATGGTTTTACACCACTAGTTTTACTTTCCAATGGTACTGTATAACTTGTACTGTATTTATAAGGAAAAAATTGTAATCGCTGAAAAATATCGAGATCTCTTCGGATCCTTACTAATTGATTCCTGCAGAGTATTTTCAAATTTTCACGATGATTTCCTATGTCGTATGTGTGCACATATGTTCTCCCGATAACTCACGAACAAATTGAAGCATCGAGACCGAACTTGAGAATTGACTCATTGAGAATAGAAAGTTATTTTCTGAAAAGCGTGTTCTGACTTCATTTACACACAGCGCCACACTCCCGGATACTTAAAATTCAAAATTTTGAAAACGTTAACTTTGTTGTGCAGTGAATCTGTATACAGGTTGCTAAGCAGCATGTGCGTACGTCGCACCGTTTTCTAGATAAAGCGAGTATTTATGACGCTAAAGAGGGCTATCGTGGAGGCGTCTCTTTTGAGATGAACTTATGAGGGTATTGCAAAGAGTTCTGGTTGGGAGATAATAGGTGTTCAGACATTTTGTCGATATGTTGTTTGTGAATAAGTGAGTCGCAATTATTCAGTCATTTGTCTTCCATTTTTTGACGAATTATTTCCTCAGATCGAGTGAATCATCTCTAGTGCACACTCTTTGATTGAGTTGAGTGATTCATCTTGATTCTTGCCAAGCTTAGGAAATTTTCTCTTGATGCTATAGGTTGATTTAAATTTCTTGCCATGCAGTTAAAAAAAACCTAGAAGAAATTGTTCGACATCATATAGTCTATCATATTAATTACAAGTTCCCTTGCTGACTGTATCCAACTCAAAACTCGCTTCACTAAAATTGGGCGAAACCAGAAATCTCCTTATCTTTGTCACAACACGTCATTATTAGTTCGAGACTTGGACTAATCATCAGGTTATACTATCGATATTACTGATACAAATTGGCAACCACCCTAATTTCAAATATATAAGCACATGACCCGCTGCTTGCAAGCACATTGTCTAGCAGATATTCATTGGACATTACGAGCAGACATTTATTATTCCGCTACTTACGGAGACAATACTTCGTATTACGTTATTGGGCACATTCCTTGGTTTACATCAAGACATCACTTCGTTTGCCTAAAAATGTATTTCATCGCTTCACATCGCCACAACGTGACACGGGATTCTATGACCATCCCACTATTGGTCATATGAAGGATGGAAATTTGGTAACAAGATGCCGTTTCACCTACTTTACTCGACGAATAACTCAGCTGTTTTCCCAGGATTGCGTCTACACATCTCATCTCAGCAGAACGTCTTCTTGGAAACAGTATCTTATCATTATCATTATTTTCATTGCATTTCATTAAACCAGCTGTTCTTGTTACTAATCATTAATCATTTTTGGCCTTATCTTTCACTCACATTATATTTTTCTTTTTCCATAATTTCTTGTCTAGGCAAAACACAAATGTCTATACAATAGGGAAACTGTAATTGAATGTGCATATATGTAGGTAATGAGCTAACGTAGTAAGTTTTTGATGAGAAATATTTTTAAACATATTGAACTGTTAAATATGTCATCGTGTTTGATTTCTTTTTAATATTTATAATTGGAAAGTTGAGTGGAGCACACTCCATATTTCTCTATGAAATGATTCTTCTTATGAAGTTTTGTATTTGATTCATGTGTAATTTTTGATTTGTTGACGTAATACCATCCATTCCCTTCTTAGATGACGCGTGGGATATAATATGCAATCAGCTTAGATTCTCTCTCTGCTAATGACTTCCTTGGCACCTTCTTCATGAGAAAGGAAGTGTGATGCAAGCCGTGACGCAATGCGTGTCTTCCGCTCATAATTCAGATCAAATCTGCACGAATTAATTGCACATGACTGAGAATTAGCGAAGTGCGCGTGAGATTCTTGTAAAAAATACCGTCCAGAAGAACTTGGTGTCTAGGTTACTTGTCGATCCTTGGATTTTGCAATCACGTTTGTGTGTTTGCTTTTCTTCTGACTTAAGAATTAATAGACTGTTTTAAGATTGTCTGGCGCTCTTTGGAGAAAACGGAGGATATCCCAATACGTCATGGACCTATTCTTTTCAGAATATATTGCCTTGCACTTACCTTAGGTGGCAAACACATGTTGTTGCGGAACAAAGATTCATTTTTAATTTATATATTTTTGATTTTCTATTTTTTACATTATTGTGTTGAAATTTATGTTGTTTTTTCGTTACTTTCTCTTATTCTTTCATTCCATGTGAATGTCACGTCTTGAAGAATAACACAGTACTTATTTTTATTCTTGGCACAATAAAAAATCAGTTAAGACGATCACGTGGAGGAGCTGTATAATTTCACTTCAGCCATTTACTAGGAAATTATGGAGCATTTTATTCTTCAATATTTTCTGCGTGGCGCTGTGAGTACAATTAGTAAACTTGCATCTACCGTGAAGGTCGTCTCCGTCACTGTGGCTCGTTGGCTGGTTAGCGTCGACGGGATACGAGACCGCGTGTGAGGAGGTTCTGGTGGAAGGAGAGAGATGGCGAAACAGCTGACATTCACAGTGTGTGTGAGAGGTGGGGGGAATAATGGTGGCTCTCTCTGACTCATTGGCCACATCCTCTCCCTCCCGTTTTCCCACAGCTCATACGTCAAGTTCCGCTCTGTGGCTTCTTCTTCTGGGATGCTGAACTTGCGTTTCCAGCAGCAGAACGTAGTCGCGCGCCTGCTTTGTTACTTGGAACTCCGTATTACTTGGAACTAATCTTCTTTATCTTGTGTTCAATCACGAAGTCCTGATTGACTTAACTGTCATGTTAAACTGACGCAATTGATGTGAGGGATCTGGAATTGACTGGCGCCTCGAAGACTTTGGTGGGTTATATCAGTAATTCCGTCAAGGCCCTCGGTGCATTGCAACTATCATTTTATTTCACTATGCCAAGCAATTAATTATCTTATACTTCCACTGTTGTGTTCAATGTTATCGTGACGATTGTTAAAATGATAGGTGATATTGGGAAAGCGATGGCACTGTTTCTAACATTACTGAATTATCTATCCGTAATTTGTCACAGCTTAAATGTGTCAAAATAATGTAATTATGATATGAAAGCAAGCTAGTTTACGAAATGTTTGTATAATTCTGCTGTTAAAATTCCTTCCTTTTGCATAGATCAAAATAAACACTTCATTGTTTAAATCAGATTCGTGTAATAACGTGCTCTTATTGTTAATTGTTTAAAGAGCTCGTGAAAGTTGACGCAACGTTCATTAAGTTACCAAAATAGTAGTGAATATCAAAATATTTTCTTTTCTTATAGGCACGAAATTTCAAAAATCTCATATTCACGCATAAAAAAACTTCGTTGATAGTGATTTTCCACTTCATCAGCAACCGGCTAATTTCCGCCAGTTCCGTTGTCCCCCACATTAGCTAACTCCAAATTATCTCGCCACACTCTTGCTGCTTCATTAATGTTACCCGCCCATGCGCTGCCTGCTGCATCGTCGCTGACGCCTTCTGAATGCCCTTGTGGCGGCGGCTGCTGCTGCTGCAGCGGCTGCCGTGCGCCGCGCCGCCCGCCCGCGCTACCTATCTCGCCCGGGGGCGGATTGCTGCTTTGAATTCCGAATGCGGTCGAGGCACGGCCTCCAGACGGTGCACGCGTTGGCGGCAGTGGCGGTGGATGGAACGCGGGCGGAGGTAGGCTCTGGGCGAAGGAAGAGGATGCAAGAGTGCAAGTGAAGAAGGAGCGCGGTGGGTGGCGCGGGAGGGAAATAGTAGAGCGGGAGGGAGGGCGAACGTGCGCGTCCTATGCATGGACGCATTTGGTTCCTTTTCGTTCTTGGGTTTTGCGGATTGAAATTGCGTGAGTGATTGTGTGAACAAAGTATCGTTCCTAAAGAATGTTTTGTATCGTGCTGTTATTGTTGTATTGTTTCTACAGTCCGCTTTATTTACTTCATTCTTTTGTTGTTTGTGTAGAGTCCTTTTTGGTGCCTCAGGTGCCTTCGGGAAGGTGCGAAGTACGGAGTGGAATGCTAGGAGATTAATGGACCAATATCTAGCTTCCGCAGCTACCTGGACGGTGTGACTGAGATCATTATAATGGATTGACTTCGCCTGCTTTTAAAACCACGAAACGGCACACTTAATTTCCATGTACTCGATTGATTGGGAAGTCCTCGAATCCTTTCGCATGGGGGAAAAGATACGATGGAAATCTTACCCGACTTGCACTTATTGTTTGTATTATGGAGTTATACTTCATATCGAGTTACATACAGGGACACTTTCTGTCAAACTTATTTCCTTTATCGTTTGGAAGTAGTTGAAAACTTCAACAACAACAACGATAACAAAAAAAGAGAGAGAGAGAGAGAGAGCTCACGTGTAATGTTGAGATTGCGAGCTCTTATTTTGTCTGCTATTTACAAAACAAAACTGAGGTAATGTTTTCTATTGCTCGTAACAGATTTTATGACCTTGTACGTTTTGATGCATTGAGAATTCTTAGCTCCCTGAGAAAATTATTTCTTGTCGTTTCCTGACTTAAGTACAAATGCAGTTTCCAAGTATTAGTAGTGAACATGCATTTCTGTTCCCTTTAAAATTTTAGACACAGGGTGGATATACTATTTTGTGTTTGCTTAAAACATTAAGCATTATTGGCAAAACTTGATCGATTCATATTCTATATTTGACTCATGATAGTTTACTTAACATGCCTGTTACTTAAGTCTTAATAATTTACTTCAAGTTTTTACTCATGACATACTATTATGGATTTCAAGACGTATAATTTCTCTCCCCCCCCCCCCCCCCCCC
>NNCF01126193.1:1636764-1685730 GCA_002313205.1 Laupala kohalensis
GTTTGTATATATATATATATATATATATATATATATATATATATATATATATATATATATATATATATATATATATATATATAATTTCTCTCTATTTTACGTGTTTCTTTGGTTTATACAGTAAACATTTTGTGCATTTTTTCTTCTGTAATATGTCTTAAATTTTTTAATTTGTATGAAAATTATATATATGAGAATGATATGATATAATACATGGAATGATGTTATGAGTGCTCACTTGACTTTCTGCCCGCTTGCATCGCGTCATATTTCTAATACCAAGCATCCGGAAAAGTCAAATTGTTCCGCAAGAACTGAAGTTCAATGAAATTCCCATGGTTTTCTCGGAAAATTCAAAGAACCCATGGCATCTTTCTCGGCACAATGATATGTGGCCAACATCTCGCTCTGCCCGGTTTGACCCCGGGATTCTCATTTAAGTCTGTCTGGACATTGAGGTATGAGGAAATAATCCCACACCTCACTGGGAATAGAACTCCGGCCTTCTAGCTTGTAGCTCAGTGTTCTATCAATTGAGCCACGCAGATTCTCAGATTAAAAGTACTTTATACATTAGTTAAACTGAAGACTTGAGTGCAATATTTGTACGTCATAAAATACATAATTTCAGGGAAAAAATAACAATCCCAGCATTCACCGACACGTGTACATTTTCAAATTTTGTACTTAAAATGAAGTTGTTGATTTATGGATGAAAAAAATGCGTCATATATTCTTACATTTGACACTTCATATCACGTATCGAAACATGTACTTCTGAACCATGTAAAGTTTTGTGCGAATTAATCTGTTAACGATTCCACTTCTTAAAATTGTAAAATTAATGAAGTGTGAAAACGAGTGTGAATAAAGACGAGCAGCATTGTTTTCACTGTAAAAGGGTCAAATGAAATGTTAAAGATCAACTGTTGTTTTAAAGCAATATCGAATAAATGCTATTCCATGAAAAAAATAATTTTATCAGGACAACATTTTTTTCAGTTTTGGAACGAACATTAATTTTGCTCCTTTGAACCTCGTGAAGAATAATAATTTAAATCAAACACCAGCTCTTCCCCAATTTTTCAGTAATACATTATGATGTTCACATTTTCCTGAGAAGGATCATTTGGGCTCTTTTTTGTTTGCTCGTAATAGTTTAGTTGCTTATCATGAATTAATTCACGCGGTTACGCCACGTCTTTCGAACATCGTGTTTCTTAATTACAGGCGTAACCTAACCAAAACTGACTTCATCTCCATTCAGCAGGTTGCATCCGGAATACACACCTCGTGTCTTCGATTTATGAGATTTCTCGTAGCTCGGTGAAAATTATGACACTGAAGAAGTGCTTCAGAATTTCAGTTCAACTGCTATCAACTGACAATCGACGTGTACATCGAGAAGCTCGATTGATCTATATTTCAGTAATTATATCATCGTCGCATTAATTGAAACCATATTTTAACAATTAGGTTCGTAAAAATTTGAGTGTTCCTCTCTAATACGACGTGACTTTGTTTCTATAGTAGCTAAACGTGTGCGCCTTAATCGCACGGGAAATTGAATGGAACTAACATTCTGTTCGATAATATGAACGTTTAGTTTGTTTTAGGCCATCTTGCACCACTCTTATTGGATCTACGAGTTACTGTATTGCTGAGCGGGTAACGCCCGAATTTTCACTAACTGATCGTTCGATCTAGTGCCTTTCTGTTCGCATTGGGTAGGACGACTCCCGATGGCAAACTGTTTGATGTAGCCGTTTCTACGAGAATAAACTCTAAAGCGCTTACCAAAGATGCGAACGTAGGGGACAGTGACACGGTTTGTTTACAAAACACCAGATACTGCCACGCGAAATATTATTATGCAAGTTTGCGTATCGTGAAAGAGCGGACTGAAAATGGAAGAAACTCGAAGGATGCATTAATAGAAAAATAATAAAAAGGACGATTCCCAATTCCAAATCAAACTGTTATCAATTAATATTTTCTTCTTCCAAATTTTACTCGTCTGAAAATACCATGACATAAAAGCATTTCGTAAACTAGTGTTGTTTGGGTTTTATATGTTGTTGTTTTTTTTGCGATTGGAGAGTTATTTTTATACTAATTTTCGAGATAAATTAAAGTAACATTTTTTAAAAGAATGAGGTAGTTAATGAAACTACTGATCCGTTGAGGTTATCCATTTGTTAAAGAAGGAGATTGTCAACCTCCACGGCCTCCATATTGAGAACGCTTGTGAAATACGCTATTAGCAAGACTAATTTATTCACCTGGATAATATGGCAGGTACTACTTTCCTCAATCTGCTAGTAATAAGAAAGTTTCACTCGGTTTCATATTTAGCATTAAATAATATAAACATGGCGCCAGAACAGTTATGAATAGCTTATAATGATACATAATGGAGCATCATGTAACTTACATACGATTCCTTACGAATATTGTTCATACCAGGAGCGCGTCAGCGCTTTCAGTACTCAAGTAAAGTAACATCCTTTTCAGACAAATGATTCAAGTAGCGTCTTTTCTTGATGTAGTTTTTTTAAATTTTGTCATCTCGGAAAGGAAAAGGTGAAAGATGAAATAATAGGGTGTCATCAACACACACATTAATGCTCTAACGTACGGTACTTCATTTGTGTGATTTGATCCGTTGAGTTACGTAGAAAAGGAACGAAAAATCTAGAGTACATTTGTGTATTACTAATTATTATGACATTCGGTTGATGCAAAATCATATTCCTCACTTTCCTTATGACATCCGCATTTTATTATTCGCGTGAAAAATGTGTACATTGTATTTCGTCATTTCTGTATTTACTCAGCTGTTATGGATGAATGAAAATCGTTTATTGAATACCGATAATGAAGGGGAGAATATACCGCTGGATCGTAACCTGCAATTGACGATTGGCCTGAGATGTTTGACACTAGCTCGGCTCAGGAAATCTGTTTCAAGAAAAAATCCGTTAGTGGTCCTGAAAAATCATTGATGAGTAATTCGAGAATGTACTGAAGCGCCTGGATCAGAGTATGAACAACCATGAACAACCGTAGTGTGCGGGAGGCGGAAAGAACGGGGTCACACGCGACCACTATAGAGCGGGAACGATTTTTTTTTTTTGTGCAGTGACCGGAAGAGAATCGGTGCGTCGCATTGCCGGTTCGGTACTGCTCTGACCGGAAGCCATCGAGGGATGTGGCGCGCTGTGAATTAGCGGTCTCGCCTCATGACGGCCCTAGTGGCACCGCATACGTGCGACCTCGTGAAAGACCAACAGAACAACGCAAGAGAGACGGTGCCAGAAGCTCACGTTATACGATGTCCCTGCCAAGTAGGATTGGGAGGACTGGATTTGCTGTTTCCTGTGCTGCAATAGACTAACATTGGAATGGTGCCCGAAAATGAAAGGGGACGTTTTTTTGGGCGCCGTCAATGTTTTTCATTAATACATTGAATAAACTATTTCAAAGCTTTGGGATAAAATTATCTTGGACATAGTTTATCTTAGTGCCTTCATAATCATGGAGGGATAGTCTACCAACTCGGAAGAACAACTTTGTATAAAGCCGAGTACACACAAATGTGAGGGCAGCTTTATCAGCTAAACTCAAATTACCTGGTATGTTCAAGTTTCTAATGATCTATAGCATTCTCCAGTGCGTCCTTATTCTTATAATCTCGACATATTCTATAATACCTCTTCCCATTCATACAAATCCACAAAATGAACATTTTCTCTTTCGGATAAGTTCTTCGCGGTTTGTTTGAGTTTAGGTTTCTCTTGTTGCTCATTTGTCGCCATCTTGATTCACTACTCGTATACTGCTCGTATCCGATAAAGTAGAGCTCTGTCCGACTTTACTCGGACCGAGGGTACTGCTTCCGAGTTACTCGGAAGAGTTGTTGACGCGCTACGAGTGCCGCCCGAGTGATCATTCGAGCTCACTCGGTCCGAATAAATTCGTATTGTGTCAACCTGGCTTAAGTTGCTCCAACATCTCTCCTCATTCACTCTTGAAAGATTTCTTTCTCGTCTTTTGGAAGCAGTTATTGGAGGTTGTTCCAACTAGACCTTCGTTCCAGCCCAAACCCATAAACTAGCGAAATCTAGAGTGTATCCCTTGAGTGCGTAGAGAGGCTTCTCTTTTTGGGTTACTACGCCGACTACTACGCACGTGTGGAACAGGTGCAGATAAACCAAGAGATGTGAGTGGCGTGGCTTGGCGGAGGGGGAAGAGAGACTTGGTGCCGAGACCCACATCGGGAACTGGTATTTGGCAAGGCCAGACCTCGCCGCCGCCACCGTGCCCAGAAGCTTTCTCTGGTGTGCCTCTGCCACAGAGAGAGAGAGAGAGAGAGAGAGAGAGAGATGAGACATATCCGGATGATGTTAGTAGGCATGTGGGTTGAGAGGAATCGCCCTCGCGGACGAGGGAAAGGAAGTGGAGGAAGGAAGGCTTAAGGGACTTTGACCCTGCGACGGTGTGAAGGCGTGATGACGCCTGAGCCGTCGCGCGCGATGCACGGGACGTGTTGTGATGTCTCTCAGTCGCCAGATTGATCGCCTACGGCGAAGTGTCGCTTGCCGTGGTTGCCTCGAGACATTCTGTGGTGATGTGTGAAGGATGGATCTTCTTCTTGTGAAGTGGGGACAGTGCGAGTGGTTTGACGTTCCTAGCGGTTGTGTGTCAGAGTGCTCACGTGGAAGTTTCTTGTGTTATTCACGCGCTTTTTGCTGTTAAATGTGTAAACTGTGAGTATTCAAAACTTACTCGAAATAATCTACTTAATTCTTCTAATATTTTCAGAGTCTATGAACGTTATTGTCTTACTGTGGTTTCTTTCTGTCTGTGGTAACCTTCAGAAACGAAATAGATTACCTCACGAATTAGTATTGTTTGTTTTACTCACGTAGGGTAATACTAAAATCCGTATTCCTTATCTTGTAAATTTTTTACAACATAATTGGAGATATTAGTGCGGTATATAACCAGTAGAATTTATAAATTACGTATTATAATTATTTTTTTGTCAAAAAATAGTTAAAAATTGCGTTTGACGTGAAGTACTTTAAGATGGCTTTGCTGAAGAATTAATATAATCGATACCTCAGCGTTGGTGATGCATTCTTGACTAGTAGAATATACGTAAGAATTCCATTTTCATTTTATTGGTATTCATGTTCGATTCCTCTTCTTGAATTTTTCAAGTCAATATTACTCAGAGACATCATTTTACTATTTAGTGTTGGATAGATTAGTATTTTTCTTCTAGGTGCTCAACTTTATTAAATTAAAACTAAAATTTACCTTGTCAATTATCTTTAATCTCGCAATCTTGCAGAAGAAAATTTCCAAAAGTCTTTAAAAATGGGCATCAATTAGTGAAGAAGCCGTAGCCATCGGCGTAGTACAAAAGTTGATCTTATTGGTCGTAAAACTCATTCCTGCGTATTACTGGGCGCGCGCCCACAACTAGGCCGTCGCTGTAACTGACGCCTGAGGGGGCGAGAATTAAGGCCGATGTCGTATCCATGAAGGCGCTTCCCGACTTCGGCGCACCGTCTGCGTTCATGTCCCCTCTGAGAACTATTGCGTCCATTGCCACCGCTCTAAGTAAATACATACAGGCAATGTACTCTTGGGAATACACAGAGGTTTCTTTCAGGACATCCTTTCCACATTTCTTGGAACTCTCCTGTTGATACGATAGACCCACAGAAAGAAGTGTGACGCTTGGTAAAGACGCTCTTTCATAAAGTTGTATAAAAGAAGCACTCGCTCAAACCATCATGTAAAATAACGTGAAATACATGACGTTTTTGTATGAACAATACATTTTTCATCGTGATATTTTAAATCGATTAAAATGTTCTTTCAAACACGTGAAAAATTCTTCCTTTGTTCCGTTGGTTGTCCGAACTAGTAGAAATTAGCTATTTCATTGTTATCGCTACATTCAATAAAACAGTAAACTCTAAATGTTAACATTTTGATTAAAATAAACCTCTCGTAGTATTTCCATGCGGTATTAATTAATATTTTTAAATTACCTCATTTAACACCATGTCTGCAGTAAAAAAGAACTAAAATATTTAGCTCAATTGTCAAAAACCTCAAAACTTTTTAATGAACTTCATTCTTTATATTCCAGTTTTATTTTGGTTATTCGTGGTAAGGGATTGTAGGACATTCCCGCAATAAAACCTATATTTTGTTAATTCCTGGAAATAGAATAGAGCCATTTATGATAAATTTTTTAACGATTGATTAATGGTGTCATTTTTTTGCTTTGTAATTTAATAAAAAGATACTTATGGATTAAGTATATTTATGAATTCAACACTATTGAACTAAAAACAGTAACCTTATAGTCAGCAGATATATTTTATTTTACTGCGTCTGTACCAAACGATGACGCGAAATACATCGTGTTCCGATATATAATTCTTAACCAAATCACTTTCTATACACGAAACTTTGGAGACCTGAGATATTTTCTAAAATTTAATTTCATCTTCATATGAAGTACCCTTCAGATGAAAGTTCCCAAGCACCTACATCGGCAAAAATTAGACACTACTTTAAAGACTAAATACTTTTGGAACAATTTAAGTATTTTGACATTTTAAGAAACAATTGACAGTATTTTGAAACAATTTAATAGGTTTCAGGAATTTCCAAAAACAAAGTTGCCATCAAAATCGTGTCATCTAAAATTTTTGCGATTTCAATACTTTCCACGTACAATGTGTATGACGAAGTAAAATAAAACAATGAGGAAAATGTAATTAGTAAGAAAACTTATCCTTCCTTCAGTGTTCGAGTCATATTTCTTTTATGTGGATGAAAAGACTACTGAATATGTTATGTAACTGAGGTTTGCACCGCGCATACTGAAAATACAAAAATACAACTTGCAAACAGCCTTTCTCTCGTTACACGCTTCTTCGGACTCACATTATCTATAACTTCTCATACTTGCCCCTTGCAATCTTCTTCACTCCATTTAAAGCTCTATGGACGCGTTGCTTCCCGCCTCACGCTACGCCCAAAGCTTGGGAGTCCAACGACGCGGCGCGGCGCCAGCGTCACTGCGCCGCGAGTAATTACGTGGAGGCAAGGCGCACGCGTAATCCACTCGTCTCACGCTGCAGGCTGCTGTTTAATTTATAGCCCGTTTAATTCCGCCTAACGTGCCTCCCCCGCGTCTCGAAACGAAGTGGCATGTCTCGGCGATGCCTGTATTGCGGATGAGGTGTTTGGTTGTTTGCGCCCTCAAGTGTGATGTCGCATAGTTTGAACTTCCTCCTAGAAACCCGTTATAACGACAAGATTTCGGAAGAAATCGCTGCATATTCCATCAAGTGACACTTGATGGAATATTTCGAGGGCATACTCGTAACTTATGGCACGTAAATAATGTAATAGATTTTACCTTCTTCGTATTCTTATTTTATTCGATATAGCGATTTTAAACGGACACATGACCTGACTGATCCCAACCTTCAGTTCTTCAGTATGATCATGGTGGGTGAATGAAAATCTTGAACAGGTATGCCGTAAGTGTTAATTCGGATCCGTAAGTTTCTAAGGATCAGTGGAGGATTTCTTATACTTACGTCACTAGATTGACAACAGTGTAGAAAGTGTATTCCTTATTTATATCATATTCATAGATGAGGATTCCTCTGCCAAACTACTCTTAATTTTTTGATATGACGTCATTTCTCTTATTGGAGGAGGAGAGAACGGAACAAGTGGAGAGAGCCGTACCTTCAAGGAGCAACGCCTTGGCTCCGCTCGAGTCCCGGGGTTGCCCGCCACGCTTCACGCTGGCTTCATAATAAATGCAACAGAAGACTGCTGAGGCTGAGGTTGGCGTTCCGGGCGGGTAAATGGTACGCCAGCGTGTCGTGCCTGCGGGCTGGAAGCGAGCGACGCCGGCGGTAGAGACGCGGCACGATGCGCCGTGATGGCCAGGGAGCGGGAAACGAAGACCGCGTGCTTTGTCGGGCGTCGGAATGAGCACTCAGAACACGGATATATGGGGAACAGAACAGGGAAGGTTAACGGTCAGAAGAAGTGTACTGGTAGCGTTCAGGAAGTAGACTTCCGGTGGGGTGAGGAGGAGAAACGAGAATGAATCCTTCCTAGTCGTCTTCGACACGTTACATCTTTTAATTGCTTTTTGGTGCTAATATTATAGGGAAAGTAGTTTTTATATAATTTACAGTAATTCGTGGTGATAAGTGATTGTTTCACTTTTCCTTCAAATAAAGACCAAGGAAAAATAATACTAAAAAATAATTTGAGAACATTTCAAGAGTTATCAAAACGTGAAATTATACCAACTGATTATATGGCTCATATGATTAATATTGCTAAATTTTTAGAAGATAGAATAAATATGATTAAAATGGATATAAAGAATAAGCAATGAACTTCATATGCTTAAGGCTTAACACGCGTCTTTCGTATTTGTTCGAGTCCTACAAATCTGGTGGTGTGCTAAAGTGCTTGTCATCTTGACAGCGCGAAGTTTCTTCTCTTGGTGTATCACGATAATGAAGGAAAATAGGGCGTTGCACTTTGCACCTCGACACCCTCTCGGTTACACGAGATAGGGGTGTCTGTTTCGGAGCGAGTCGTCGCAGTCTTCCCAAGAGAAAACGCGACACTGAAGTACGACGTTGCATCGCTTCGCTGCGGGAAGAGAGATGTTAGCCGGAGAGGTGGCGGAGAGCACTGTAGCACGGGAAGCAACTAGGTTTCGCACAGAAACTCGATGTTGACACGCGATCTTGGTGAGGTATTTCTTCCGGAGCTAACACTGCTTTTTTTTTAGTTTCACCTCGCTTCTTATAGGATCGCTAGCGCCGTCTTAAATCCCGCAATTATCGTATTTACGCTTTCTCCGACCTCCTCATTTTTTGTATTTTTCTCCCACGCTTCTTAGTATTTTTACTGAAAAATCATTTCTGCGTGTCAGTTTTTTCATGCATGAGCATATTTACGTGGTATTCATACGTTTTATGCGCAATCGTATATAGTGATATTTACATTGTATTTGATTAACTATAAAACATACGTTCTGAAGTTACAATTTCCAAACTTTTATCTCCTCTCCTTCCCAGTTTTTCCACACGAAACACGTGTGTGCTTACCTCGAAGATTCGGTCAATGTTTGTCACCGTTATTAATTACATACGTTTAGTAGATTCTCCTGTTTATCTCGGATTTAGTGTGAAACATAGTTTCTAAAATGCTATTATACGAATTATGTTATCTAAATTCTTTTCTTCTATTTTCTGAATGTTATCGGCAACTTTTTCACCTTTGACTTATTTGTGACATTCAACGGTGAAGTTATTAATGATACCGTTATTCATGTCCTGTAAGTACTTTTCGTGAGAAATAATTAACAATTGTTCTAACCACTGATAACTTCTGTAGCATGATTTTTACAGAAAACGGAGTTTATCAAAAACTTTTATCTGGAAATTAAATTAATCCTAAACATGTATCGAAAAGGAACATGCTTGACCTTCAATTAGAGAATACAAAAAAGCAGCTTATATTGGCTAATTCATTAAGGGATTGTTAATACCTGTGATGTGTGTAACGGGAAGTGCTGTTCCCACACGCTCGCTGGTCGCCACTCTCAAACGCACTGGCGTGGAGCGCTTGCAGCACGGCGGCGGTGCAACGGGCGCGACCGCACGGTCGTTTCATTCCACTTCATTTTATCTTCCCTTTACTCGTCATCTTCGCTTGTGAATTGAGTTATTTCTATTTCCTTTCCGTCGTCTTCCCTTCCACACGGAGCTCGTCTTTTGCAGTGGGATTTTATTCTAGCGCTTCTCGGCGGAAACAACGCCGGTTCGCTGTCGCTGCATCCGTGGAAAGTGAGTGTGCTGCTTCTGGCAAGTGAAGGCCGGGTAAATCCCTGCTGAAAACATCGCCGAAGAGAAACAATGTTTATCCCCAATGGGCGCAATAGGCTGGTCGCTGTCGATACGTTGCGTGTTGACATTGCAACGTGGTATTTTCTTTCTTCTTTAACTTCAGTCGAGGGAGGGGAAAGGACGGTAGGCGATGCCGGAGAGCTCTAACGAGCGAAACGCTTTCGCCGAGCGGTCCACTAAAATGCTTTTTCATGGGCACTTTACTTCGGCTGTATCCATGTCTTTCTCTGTGTAGAGAGAAGTGATCTCAGCAAGCTGAAATGGAAGACGTATGTAATCTGTATGTTCAATGTTAACTATTTTGAAAATTTCAATCATGGTGTTTCCCTTTGTACTTAACCTACTCCTTTTTAACACAATCTCTATCTCTTGTTTTAGAGTTGTTTTATTTTAAGGTTTTTGAATTGAAATGTTTTTCTTTTCTTTTCATTTTTGTGTAAAATGTGTCAACCAATTTATTGGACACAATTTGGAGCTTTTTTAAAAATGGCAAAAGAATGAGTAATTCTTAGACGTGTTGTGTTGAAATATGCGTATTTGAAAAGAAACTTTCAAAATAAAAGTAGTGATTTTAACGTGTTAACTTTTTCACTGTCCTGGGTGGTGCCTTTACCGTGCCATTCAAATTCTCGAATATTATTCTCCTTCCCTCCCTCGTCGCGCAAGAGTTGCCTTCGTCTGATGAATATTTATTCCCGAACACTTCCGCGCGCCTGACGTGTCTGGAAGCGGCCTCGTTTCACAGGGAGGTGATTTCGTGTGCTGATGTGTCGACGCGAGCGAAGGACGTGTCGGCACGAGTGACGCGAGGGAGGGACAATTGAAAAGGCAGGCGGTGATTCTTCTCATTGCATTGTGGTGGTATCGGAACCTATGCTGTTGCCGAGCTAGCTGGGAATTGTGGTGCGATAGAAGGGGAAGACCTAATAGACAGTTTCTGGAACTACATTTTCTATTTATTTATTTGTAAAGCATATCTTTAACAAAGTCATAATATGGATATACATACAAGTACTAATGACATTGTATTTTGTTAACAAATTGGCATGCATCTTTGTCCGATATTCAACCCACTAAGAGATGTACTGTCATCGACTTCCATCTCTTACACATGACGTACTTGTACTTCACGTATCTTCCTTGCATAACTCAAAAAAAAGTTTTTTTAAAATTCTTTACACTCCGCTAATTTACACGTTCCTCTTCTTCTGTTTTGTTAAATCTTCTTTTTATAATCATACGATGGATAATCACATAAGATGTGTTGTGCTGTTTCTTTTGCATGACCTCATATACATGTTTCACCCTCAATCTCTTTAAATAAGGGAACTTAAGTTGTAGTGACAAGATGGCAGGCAACAGCATAGGTTGGTTGAGGAATTGTGTGGGAGGTAGATCTAACAGAATCGTGGAGTATTCTCCCCCGCAATAGGGTAAATGCTACTCTTGGGTTCTTTAACATGTGGAACGCGTCTGGCTTGTCTCTTTGAGACTCTTGTCCTCCGAGACGACGCTTCTGCTGGGAGATTTGTAAACCTGCTACGTCCGAGGGATCCGATCGAAGCGGGATATCTAAAGAGAGTTCGGGCGCTCACAAGCAAGTGGTGGATATGTGAGATTTGTTCGAATAACTTCACGTCGCCTCTTGTGAAAGAAGGAAACGAAAAAGTAAAATGAAGGATGGGAAATAATGCCTTCGTCCACGCAATGAAATTAAAATCAATTTTATCTTTTTACTGTGAAAAAGTTAACAGGATTTCTTTTCGTGCTTCACAGGGGAGTAAATGTCATTGTCGTATTTTCTTAATATTCTCTGTCTTCGTATTCGATAATTTATGAGAATATTAATGTAGAGAATTCGTAGGCACATTTCAAACAAACAATCAAAATTTTTTGAGATGATAGTAACGCAATCCGTTAAATCTTGTAAAATACGGAAAACAAGTCCTCTTATATTGCGATTTCAAAGTATAACTTATTCTCAATACCGTGTTAGCGTGTAAAAAATTAAATTGAACTATACGATACGGGGTTATGAAACCCTAATTACTTAACGGTACTAATAAAATCAGACTTGGATTAAATTAATGTTACATTAATCTAAAAAATAATTATGCAAATCCAAGAAACAATACTTGACCGTGGAAACCTTCGCTTCCAAATTTTGTATTTATTGTATAAAATGCACATCGTAAGTATAGTCACAATATATTTTATAACCCCTTTTTACTTTTATATCATTGGTTTATTGTGATATAACTGAATTATTTATCTTTTAGAACAATTGCTTACGAGAAACTATGGTTCAATGTGATATTGGGATTAGTAGAATATGCAAACTTTTGATTATGGCCCTACATATTTCGCCGCGTTGTAGAATCACTGGCTCTGCAACATTGGCCTACGACTACCGAAACTTACTTCTATTATTAACAACTTCATTAAGAATATTTCAACTCTTCAGTCGGATGTTCCCTGGTACATATCTTTTATTCTTAGTTTTCTGTTTATTCATGTAAGAAACCATATTGATATCTTTTTCTTGACCTCAAACAAGGGACTAGGGACAAGGGACTCCTCATAAAATAGAAACTATGAGGATTTAAAAAATAATATTTAGCTTATGAAAATAAACGATAAAATTGTTATCCAGCATTTCATATATGCGCTAAGGTTGGGAACAACGCTTTCACACTTCCTTAAACGTAATTGGTATTAATAGGTATATGCAACCCGTGACACGCACAGACATTGCAATTGCTAAACCTGTTATTTCGTCATTTCATCCCTAAAAACCAACCTTTAGTATAAACTAATGTCTTATGAATTAAACTTTATTAGATAACAACGACTAAATCCAATTAGGTGAGAGTTAAGTTATAGTTTTTTTCCGTTGTATTTTACTTGTATGAATATGTAAAATTATTTGTTCCAAACGAACTAAAGTATTAGTTTTAGTACAAAGAACGAATGTAGTCACTGAATTCTACTTTTTGAATATTTTTAATATTTCATGCTTACAAATAGAGCGATTCGATGTATGGTATTATGCAGTAAAATTATAATTGTAACAAAACATTATTTTTATTCAAACATTATGTTACGGCACACCGCAAGCCCAGATGCGATGTGGGTAGTTTTTGGGTAGAAGTGGGATTCAACCATAAACCACAACCTTTATGGTAGAGTTCGCTCCCACCAGCTTGGTTTCCCCAAGCAATCAAACACACGTGTAATAACAATAAAATATTCCTTTAATACAAGTCAAATTGAAATCAGCGTATTTACAAATTTGAATGAACTCTCAAATCATAAATACAAGTTTGAATTTGTTATTACTATCTGAAAGCAACAATTACACACAGATATAAATACTGGTGTTATCAATTAACTCGGAAATGTACCCAGAGTATCCGAATCTAAAAAATTTACAAGTTGCTATCCCGAAATAACTAACTGTTCCAAGTTACGTCATTCGCGCTTAATAGCAGTGTAATAGAATTACACTACTAAAGCAATTCTCTGTGGTCTGACGACCAAAACTATCCAAGTCACATCTCAAATAACCTGGGTACTTCCATTCACTTCCGCAGAAAAGTCTGAAAGGCTCTGAGGATCTTCAATCCCAATATATACAGAAGTGGAGGTCACGTGATCACGCCCTCGCTAACGCACTGAGCACTCTACATCCGCTGGAAATATTCCATTCACACTCGCCAAGCGCTTCTGTCTCACATTCTTCTGAGGGCATTCCTACTCAATTTTCAGAAGTAGATGGAAACTGTTCAGCCTCTACACAATGAACGGGAAGGCTTAGTGGCGGGTATTTTTCCTTATTTGGCGGCGACTGGCCCGACCCTTAATCTCCTTAGGAATTTCCGGCTAGCAAAATGCTTGAAAATGTTAATATTTCAAAAATCGATAGATTGCACTGGTCCTGATGTTACAATTCGTATAGTTTAGCATGAACACGTCGGTCATTTTTAAAAATTACTTCTATTATTTTCATTGTGAAGGAAATATTTTCCCGAGTATAAACGCAGTTCTCAGAGTCCTCGCTTTGGATTGCCGTCACTACGGCGCTCGACATTAAAATAGTTAAACGTTACGTTTTAATCAATATAACGTTGTTTATCTGACAACCCGTGAGCTTTTTTCTTCGCTAAATATGATTTTCTAATAATTTGTACATTTTTCATCTGCTGAAAGTTTTTTATGTTCATGTAATGTATAATATACATTTTGTTTGTGATAGTGCATCTTGCTGGACGAAAATAGTTCTCTGAAGAACTTTGCTTTTTTATGATAACTGTCAAAGGCTTCAACTTCCTGATGAAAGTGTACAGTAAGCTTTGAGCTGTCTGACCTCTACACGTCTTCTTTTAAATGGTTGTTCCTCAAAAGTGTTCCGTCGTTGCGTCTTAACTTGCCATTAAACAGTACGTTCTCCGAAATAAAATTTTGACCCTGAAAAGTAACATCAAAGTCCCAGTGCTCTATTTTCTTGTCATAATGTTTCAAAATAATCAACTTGTATTGTCCATACTACAATTTAATTGTTAGCTGATTTTTAATGTGACTCATTTATGACCTCTTAGAGAATATTTTCAGAAAAATGAATATGTGGAAAAGGGAGGGAAATACCTTTTCATTCAATTAACTCAAGCGTTGATGCAGCGACTATTTACTCAAGTGCTATTGGAACTGGAGTAGGTAATAATTTTGGAGATTCCGAGCAAGCAAACAATTCAATGGCTCAGAACGTTGGATGTTGGAACGTTGCCAACTTGCACAGAGGTTTCTATGTAGCTTGAGCGCGTCCTTGCGTCTGTTAATTTGAAGATTCGTGTTACACTGAATAAATGAATGCAGAGGTGCTCATTTGTCACTAGTGGCCATAATATGCGATGTAGATTAAACATGAATACGTTTAATTTTTTCCGTTCTTCTGTCTCGGTTTGTGATGGTTCCCTTTCTCTTTTTCGTCCTTTCCCTATTTTTTGTTCTTCCATTTTTCTATTTCATTCCTCTCATTTTTTTCATTTCCGATTCTTTATAGTGATATTCCAAGGTTTCAAGCAACATGTATAGTCTTATATCCACCTCGCACTTCTCCGTCTTCTCCTTGGCAACATCTCTCTTTCTCGTCACAAATCGTTCACGCCTCTTCACTCTCCGCGAAAGAAGAACGTGCTGCCGCAGCCGTCTCGCTGAGGTTATTTCTGCGAGTGCCACGTTTTCTGTTGGTCTCCTAAGGCGCGCCGATTGCGACAGCTGCCAGCCAGCCGGACGGCCAACCAACCGAGGCAATGTAGATGGCGTCTTCCGTCGTGTGCGGTTTCGTGACTCTTTTGTCAAATCTGGACCCAAAATTAAGGGAAATATGGCGTTTGTATGAAAGAATCAGAACCACATTAGTGAAAAAGTTGCATATACGCGCCACATTGCTCTAAAAATGTATATTTCTTAACTGTTGGAAGACCTTAGTTTCTTAGCAACAATCATTTCGCAGAAACATTTATGAATGAAGGAAATAGTGTGGGATTAAAAAAATGGTATTGCCGAGTTAGACTGTCTTATTTCATACTATTACATACTGAACGAAAAAAAAAAACTGAATTCCGATTTTAACTAGAAGTTGATAATGATTGAGAACAAAATCTAAAACCTGGCACTGGCACAATTAGTACTTATGCGCTCATTCCTATTCGTGTTTTTCTTAAACGTATTAGAGCAAACAGTAATCGATAAATTGTGGATAATGACCGTAATAAACGTTTCTTCCGTTAGGAGCGCAAATGAAATGTAGTCTATTACAATGGAAACAAGAGCGAAGGGACTTGCGGGTTGGGGGCGAGACCGTGTTTCTCGTTGACAGTCCCCATGCGCCGCATGTGACAGTGGTATTCCTCCGCGCCGTCTCGACTCAACGCGCTTCATGAGGTCGCCTTATTCCTTCCTGGAATCTCTCGTGACATCGTGTCCTCACGGACTTGTGGTGTACCGTCGAGACAACGCGAAGATAGCAGAAAAGCTGCCCGCTCCCCTCAATAACTAAATCGTTAAAATTGTATTTACAGCATCGGTGTAAATTGTGGATACCTTAACATGAGGTATGCGTACCCCTTCGTGGTAGACGATGGACTACCATGGGGTACGCCAAAAATGAATAGTAATGGCGGATGTTATATTTTTTTAAATATCGCAATCCGGTCGTGAACTCGTTTCAAGACACGCTATAATATTCACAGAGAAACGTCACTTTTTAAAATGGGTGGATGTTATAACTGTTGACAAAATTCAAAACCTCTTTTTAACGTTGGATTCGATATAATGACCGTAAAATCTCTAGGATACTTATATTTAATATGTCCAAACGTTGAAAATGTATTTCAAATGTTTCAAATTGTATGATTTTTTTGTAATATCAGAAATTTCACCCGACAGCATTGGTCATCATTATCTCAATTGGCTGGAATTTTGCTAAGCATTTTTTGTGCATTCCCAACCTATCTAAATGTGCCACACACGATTAAAATTATTTTTTAAACTAGGTTCGTCATGCCAAGTTTGACAAATAAGATAATTATGTGGGTGAAGATTGTGAGTTGGATACAGGTCTCAACCTAGCATCAAACTTACTTGACATATTCATATCAAACCAGTTGAACCAATACGTCTGACCTCCTTGTGTATAGGCACCTTAAATGAGGAGCACAAACATTTCCAACACTCGATTTTTAACGACGACGCTAATGTACCAGTAGGTAGTACTTAAGTTCATTCTATTACTGTCTTATTAAACTATCGCTTCCTGAAAATTTGAATGGCAATGAACGTTTTTTTAAATTAGTCATAAAAATTGTTGGAAACAAAACCAGTATAATAGCAAGCACTTCATGATGACAAAAACGATTACATAAAAGTTCATTCGAATTTTATTTCACGAAGTGTAGTAGTGTAAAATTAGTGATAAAATTGATGAATAACGTGAAAAATAGTTTCCTTGAGGGTTTTCCCTCAGTGTTTAAGAATTTTTTTTTTAATGAGTCACTAATATCCTGTTATAGACTATCTCGAGACAGAAAGTCGTATTGACTAACACAAAAGCTTAACTGGAATTTAAATTACTGAGCAGTTCGTAAAGTTAACAATCTCAGATTTGGAATCCGTAATAAATGAGTTTTCTAATTCTATTGAAAAGTATACGAACCCTGTTGTAGATGAAACTAAGTTAGATCGCTTTTCCATCCCAAATTACGTCTTAAATGTAAGTTTTATAAAATCTGTTAGAACGTTCAGCAGAACCAAGTTCCAAGTTGATTGGAATTTTTGATATCGATCAGACTGTATTGGTTTCCACCGGGTAAGATCAAGTGGCAAGTGATCCGAGATCAGTGGAACTGAGTTCAACGGCGAGCAGTAGTTGGCAGTGTTTATCCACGAATTTATGTGGCCGTGTCGAGCAAAGACTATCAACAATATACTAAGATTAGATTTGTCAACATTCATGAAGATTCATGTGCTGGTCAAATGTGTCCAAGTGCATTCGTGACAATAGTGTGCTGTAAATGCAATTTTCGTTGTCAGAGTTTTCAAACACTGAAAAGGACAGTTCTGTTAACGAGTATTATCAATTCTTAAGAAATGGGCAGTTAATGCTGTGTATCGTATGTTGATCGAATTATGGAGACAGTTCTCATACGTCTATTTTGGTGTATCAAACCTACAAACAGCAGTGTAGTTTCGAAGAAAAAAATATTTTAAATTAGATACCACTAGGTTTCAAAACTAATCTAATTCGTGCACCTCAAACAAATGACCCATTTCACAAATAGTCTGTCCTTGTCGTTATATTCGATTATCATTTTTAAGTATGTAAAGTAAGTTTTCAATTTGTTGTCGTACTTTACAAAAATTACTTAATCAATCCAACAAAATAAAATGAGTTATTAAAGTTATCGGTCAACATATAAAGAAATCATTCGTTTCAGTTCAGCCACGCTGATTGACCGAAATCGGCCAGTCAACATCTGAACGGCGATCAATGCTGAACTCGTTCACACGATCGACGATGAAAACCAAAACATTGTTGATCCGAGGTTTAACTCGGTTCACGAGATTGATCTCGATTCTATGCCGTTGGTGAAAACCAGCCTTAGACTTTGAATTTCAGCACATCGTATTGTCACCGTGCTCCAGCTCACCATGTTTTCTTTATTTTAGACATTACGGTCTTTGTGTTGAACACAGTCATGGAGAAAATTATTCTACCCCGTTTTCATCAGTTTCAAGTGATTTAGACGCTATTTTATCCTCCTCCTCGAAGAGTGGGAGCCCTATTAATTGTTGCCTTGCCAGAACCACGGACCTGTGGCTCCACACGAAACTGTTCTTGAATCTCTCGAGGAATATAATGTGCGCCTCCGTTTAGCTCAGCGACCCAGAAGTAATGACTCTCATTAGGACTCCAACAAGAAAGGTCCTAGAAATGGGCAAGTGTACTTGTTAAATGACATACGAATACATCCTCTGTAGTCTTCACTGTCCTTAAATTCTATGATTCTAAATGTTTCTGTTCTAAATGTTTTTTGTACGATTATGTGTCGGTGTGTTGTTTGTGAATGCTCTTGAAATATCTCAAACCCGTGGGAACTAGGAATCTTCGATGAACGCTTTTGGTATTCTTTGCAGGCAATTCGTTACGGTTCGTCACGTTTTAGTTCCCGCATGAAACCGCTCACCATCCATTAATTAACCTTTCCGAGGACACTCCGAGCATCATGTGTGTAACCTTGAACTCTAAAGCATTGTGTCACTATTAAGTGTATTCTGTATTTTATCATGATTTATTAATTGATTGGCTTGATTTAGTAGTGTGTACTAGACGAAATGGTGTTTATAATTGAAACAATAGCTATGCACACGTTATAATAAAATTTGTAGATTTTTTGTGGATTTCCTATCTCTCGCAAAAACTTTGTCTTCCGAAGACATCCGAAGAATATCCAACAAAAATTTCCAGAAAAAAAATTATATTTGTAATTGGATTCAGCAAGTGTAAGCGTTAGCTGCTGTGACTTGTTAATGGTCATTTGCAAGCGCTAATTTTCGTGGGAATTACAAAGCCTTTTTTTGACTCCATTTTGACTAATAAATGTGAAATTTATCATCACTGGAGAACCTACAATCTGGAGCTACTCATAGTATACTTTTGATATTGTGGAAATATATGTTTTCCCGTACCGTAAAAAAAACTTTAGTTTTTGCTTTTCTGAGTCTGACTATGGCATCATTCCACAAAAATTCATGATTAGTTAATGTGATGTTGAGAAACTACTGAATGGTTATTGCTGTTAATGTTCCTTAATGTGAGTGTCTAGTAGCCGTTTGATTTGACCAATGTAAACCGAATTACAATCTTTGCAACAAATTTTGAAAACTACATTCTTTTGCTTTGTGGTATCAATCTTATCTTTACCCTTATTTATTAAAAAATTCTGATTAAGATCATATTTGAATATTAATTTAATATCAATATCTTTAAACATTGCATACAATGTACAAAGTGCTTGAAGAGGAATGGAACCTTTGATTGAGTTACGTACTGGTTAACAATTATTAAATGAATGGTTTTCTTGCATTTGACCGGGAAATAAGAACACATATTTATATTATGCCTACGTTTCGACTTTTATTGAGGTCATCCTAAGGGCTACAAAGCAAAACGAAAACATGGCATCCAATCAGCACAGATTAATAAAAATACAATAATAATAATAATAAATTTATTGTCAAAAAACAGTACAAACTGCGTATGATCACGTGGAAGACAATAAACTAATTTACTCTCCGGAAGCAAGCAAGGGACCATCCCATCAATTCCGATCAAGGGCCCTAAGGCAGAGGCGGATTCAAAATTCTCAGCAAAAATTCCTACATTAGATGAAAAGTTAGCTACGAGTTATAATACTAATAGACTGTCAATATGTTTGTAATTTAACGCAAAAAATTTAACATGTACAAGTTATTATAGAATTGTAGATTATTCTGAGTATAGTGTTTAAAAATCATAAGAATTGAAATAACACTAAATTCACGATTTATTGTTACAATAAACACGCCCCTAGACAAAGTCTAGTGAACCTGTTTAAGAAATCCGCCTCTACCCGAAGGAAAAACGGAGAAAAACCCGGGCCAGGATGGGGCTACAGAATTAATGTACACAACCGTGCCAAAGTTGAGTACACATAAAACTAAATTAATATGAGCCATAAGACAACACAATCATGCAAGAAAATAGTTTTTGAAATTGTTATAAGTTGTTTAAAAAGTACTACAGCAATGGCGTGATAAAGAACAAGACGGATTTAACTTTTATTAAAATCAATAAATTACAATTAAGCTGCCTTAATCATTACATACCTAAAGTAACTCCTCAGAAACTAACCACTCCACACAGCTCACTCTCCTAACCCGTAAGCCTTTAGTATACATGGTTAACTTACTCATCACAAAATGGTCTCACTCTACACGTGTTAGTGATACACGGATACACTACGGATACATGCATTAGCTCTATACAGAGTACCGACCCAACTAAACTAAACATACATACCATCCCTACATACAATATTTTTTAATACATTTTCCATACATTATAATTAATAAAACAACCAAAATTAAAGAATACAATTTAGATGACTTAATTAATAATTAAATGTATTCACAATTTTAAAAAGATGACACACTAAGCATTCATACCAACCCTTACATACAAAATAAAATTTATCACAATACATGTTTCAAATACAACACACTACTTGCTAAACATTGAACGAATTACACCATAAAAATTGACTAAAAAACCCACAATATGTAATACGTTTACCACATTTACATACAATATAACCATTCATTTAATGATCACTATGGCCGATATCTCTCGTACAATTGTGTTCTGAAAATAACGTAAAAACGACAAAAATTATTCGAAAATAATAGTTTTCCTTGTGGGAAATTCATTTCTTATTTATGCGTGAAGACTTTGAATCGTTAAGCAAATTTCTTAGCCTTTAACGTATAGTTTTCTTTTTATTATTCAAGAACTTTTTAATATACAGAAAGTTGATTGAATAATGATTAAAAACTTTTTTCAAAACAACGCCACGGCGACACGCCGTGTTGATTTCTGCCTACTAATTCCTTTACTAATACCAACGTGTAAACGTTCACTTGTCACTTACACTACGGATACCTAGTAGCCATGACATGTTCGAGTGACGAGAACTAAGTCGAGTAAACAATTCTTAAGTATGAGTTCTTTGCCATCACAGTTCGTTTGAAGCCTGGCCCTACGCCATTGTGCATGTGATGTGAGCAGCGCTCTCACGTTTTGTAATGTATTTGTACAACTGATGATGATACCTAACGGTATCGAAACGTCGCGTGAAATTGTTTTTGTTTTCAAAATTTAATTAAATTGACATTTTGTGAAGGAAATGGTATGTTTATTTTGGTCAAATTTAAATCTTAATTATAAACGCAAACGCGATGCATAATAATAAGTTGGTAAATTTTTCATTACTGAGATCATAGAGATAGTTGAAAAATCTTTCTTCTCTTTTCCTATAACAGCTATCCCTTTTATAATTTTAGACCTAGTGGTTCCCTCCATCTCGAGGTCATTTCCGGCGGCACCCCCAATATAAATCCATAGCGTAATATCACAATGTGTGCCGTTGCGCAATGAGGTGGAGGGGACGCTGGCCAGCCAATGAAACACGAGACACTTTTTGAGAGGGAAATGAAAGGTGCTGTACATATTTATGTAATATGTTGGACTGTATAGTATGCGTGAAGAGTTACCCTAATACGCCCACTCCGAAAAATGTCTTGAATATGATTGGCTTGCACTGCGCACGCTCGGGACGGGCACACCTGACTTATTCCACTATGATATAAACCATTCATTGTACAGAAAAATTTGTTACATTTTTATTTAAATTTCTTTTCGCGTATAGTATACGATGTGATAGGCGTGAAGAAACAATGACATAAAAATAAGTTTGTGTTACGGGCTTTATTATTCGAAAACTGAATGCTGTGATGCATTTAACTGTACGTTGCCTTGTGCTGAGACACGACACTCATAAACACAATGGCGTTGTGTTTAGGGACAGTAAACAAAAAGGAAACTAATATGTTTAGCGGATTGCATTGGTTGCCATGTTAATACATCAATTTAAGAGAGTCATTTAAGAAGGAAAAGGCGAATCATCAAATTCTATTTTTTGTGCATTTAACAAAGATAAAAATTGTCTTGAAATCGTAAAATTTAGACGAATAGTTTTTATTTTATAATCGTTTTAATGAAATGGTACAGTCGCGCTGCCGCCTTTATGTCATGCTACGGAAACAAATCGACTGACGCGGCTCCCGACAAGTGAGTTCATTCTACCTGAAATGCTTAGATGAATAAGACACACTTCCGATGTTATGATAGAGTTGGGCCTCGATTAGTGTTGGGGGCGGGGAGTCATACGAACCCCATGGGTGGAGTAGGCAGGGAGGGTCATGTAAAAATATTTAATCCAAAACGACGGGACATTTCACAT
This sequence comes from Laupala kohalensis, assembly GCA_002313205.1. Taxonomy (NCBI): domain Eukaryota; kingdom Metazoa; phylum Arthropoda; class Insecta; order Orthoptera; family Trigonidiidae; genus Laupala; species Laupala kohalensis. Next base: position 1,659,365 of record NNCF01126193.1, read on the forward strand.
AAACAATGACATGATACCATACAAGTTTCCAACAATAATTCATAGATCACAGGACATTTCACATAAACAATGACATGATACCATACAAGTTCAGCACATAAGGGTCTTAAATATCTGTAACTGAGGGTGAATTAGTGAGCTAGGCTAATTGGTGACGTTTCGATTGATTTGTTTCTCTCTCCTTTACATTACCCTTGGATAGTTTCATCCAAATATTTATTTATTCTTGCTGCTAGTGGTGAAACTCAAAATGGTGTATACAATCAAGTTTTGTATTAAATTTGTATTATTATGGATTTGTAAATGTGGATGCTGTAGGTATTTTTTTGAAAACTGTTAAGTCAAACTATTTTGATGTATATTCCTGAGTAAAAGGAGATAGGTCAAAGAAAAATCCCAGGCAATGTCGGGAATTATATTATAAATATATGAAAGTTCTGAAAACCACAAAATGTTAAGGGTTTTGTTGAAAACTTCACAATAAAAAAAATTAATGGGGTAATATTCCTATCTTTGGTAACCAATTGTAAAAGGTCAGAATGATGTTTTCTGTCATTATAAATTTTGAAAAAAAACTTTAATGTTACAAGGTCAAATTTGTGGCCAATTACATGTGATAAGCATTTCTTTCTGAAACTGTGGAAATAAATTATCATTATTATTATTTCAATTTTCATGTTTAAATTAGTTTTGGTTGAGGATTCAGAAATGCTATAGAATTGGAACTAACAACTATTTTATTTTATAACTTTAGTCTGTAAAATCATAGTGGAGTAAAATGTTCTGTATTACTAGAATGTTACATTTTCATGATTTGTAATATTTTTTTCTCTGTATTTAAAAAATATTATTAATTGTTGTAAATATTTGTGTTTCAGATGAAGGTTATGTAGAAGAGGTTTAATATTTTTTACATTGTATGGCGAGTTGCAGTTATGAGCCAAAACATACAGAATACTACGTTAGCTCCTGTGAGTACCTTTTCTGGCACGATTATATCATTTGACTATAGTTTTTAAATTAATTGGAATATCGTTCCTTAGTTCTTTTATAATTGTTGTTAACTGTTCCCTTTACTTTTCAGCGGTTCCAGCCAGTGTCCATTGTGGATCCGGGTGGTGGCTGGTTTTACCCTTCAAAGCAACCTGGTGATAAAATGTCTGTCATGGACAATAACAAGCTCTCTCCTACCCTTGCACAAAAGCGGCCAGAGGTCAAGCTTAGTGCAATGCCGTAAGTTTCATGAGCTGTCTGTTTCAAAAATGTTATTAAAGTGCAATATCTGTTATGATGTACATATTCATGATGTGTGAGCTATAAAGAAAAGGAGAACAGACAAGAATATTGATTTACCAATTATCTACAGTAGTTCAATTATTAAAGAAAATCCTGGTGTTTTATTTTGGAAGTGAAAACTTTCAAAACTGTGCATTATAATAAGTTATTTTTATTATAAGAAAAATACAACAAAATATTTCTCTTTTAAAGCATTACATACCTGACAAATGAACAGACTCACTACATATACACCTTGATAAAAGGAAATCAGAAATAAACAGAAAAATTATGATTTTGTTGGTAACCTTTGCTAAAAATGGGATTTGATAATGAGTCATTACTATGACTTGAAAATAATTCAATCCTAAAGAAATTTGACCAATTTTTGGCATCTCGTCTTGCAGTCAATTTTCTATATCTATCTTACAGTTGTATAGGAAGTTTTGCTTCTTTTTATTCTATTTCATCCCTTGAATTCTCAATGAGAATATGATCATGATATTGCAGTGTTTCTATGACTTTCTAATTGTTGTGGAAGAAACTATATACCTCTTTTTTTCATGAGTACCCAGCTATCATCACAGCACACTTTCTATATCATTTGAGTAGCCCATATTCAAAACATGTTATTTCCACTGGAAAGTTGTGAGAAAACACAAAATTAATTTAAAATGTACCAAAAGAAAAGATAATTCACAATATTTATTTATAAAATGTTGTATAATCTCACAGACATAATTAATTAGATATAAATTTTGTGAATAACCAATGGCCAATGACAGGGAAAAGCAATATAAGTTCTTGAGGTGGTGCTTTATTCAGTAACCAATGTGAAATCAACCAAATTTGTGTGTTTTACTGTGAGGAACCAATTACAAAACAAAATTCAAAACTTTTCAGAATAGGTGGAAAGAACAGGCTTTGGAACATTTTTCATGAATCACCTACATTTCTCAAATAATATTTTTTTTGCAAATGAACTCATGTTGGTTGGAAGTAATGTGTTTTGGAACTGTAGATGGCTGGGAAATAACTTATTTTGGGAATTTTGCCACATATTTTTTGAAGCATTAAAAAAAAACATTGCACACAAAATTACTGAAAATGTGTGGACTGCATAAAGTTTTTATGGAGTTCTAATTTGTGAAAATGAATCCATTCTCAAGAGGTTTTATTGAGTCATGAACTGCTTATAAATAACAATAGAGCTACATTTTTACTTATCCATTCTTTTGTGTGGTGAAAATTCACAGACTGATGTTGATCTAAGGTTGATTTTCTTTCTATGTTGCCCTTTTTAATTGTACTATCATAGGAAAGTATTTTACAGCAAACAAGTGAGACACTTTGCATATTGGTAAGGGAAGTAGTTCTCACTGAGCAATCTAGGAAACCCTCAAATTATTTTAACTTGACAGAGAGTAGTATTGTGGCTTTGTGTTACATATCATAAGCAAGAGTTCGTAACATAATTTTTACATAACAAGAGTTGACTTTTAGAAGTAATTCAAAATTTGTAAACTATATTCAAATCATACATATTTCTTCCGTGTACCCTACACATAGAGATAATATATGTGATAACTTTCGGTCAGGTGAAGAAGGTGATGAGCCGGGAAACGAACCCAGGACTCTTGCTTTGATCACAGGGGTGTTAACCACTACACCACCCGTTTGCCCTTCTACAACAGGACACCATTTCCACCCAGACCTAGGTCTGAGTGGAAATTGTGTACAGTTGTGAAAGGGGGAACAGGTGGTGTAGTGGTTAACACCCCTGCGATCAAAGCAGGAGTCCCGGGTTCATTTCCCAGCTCGTTGTCATTTTCACCTGACCGAAAGTTACCATATATTCAAATCCTTCTTAATATCTTTTTCTCCTTGGATTAGTCTAATACATTTCCTATTTTCCTATTTTATTTTATTTTCTCTCTCTATGTTATTGACAGCTGTTTCTAATATTTGATTACAGTTGGTTTCATGGTAAAATATCGCGTGACCGGGCTGAGCAGTTACTCTCTCCTAAGGAAGATGGTCTCTTCTTGGTACGAGAATCTACTAACTTCCCGGGAGATTATACACTTTGTGTGTGTTATCAAGGGAAAGTAGAACATTACAGGGTGAAGTATAAGGATAGCCAGTTGACTATTGATGATGAAGAGTTCTTTGAAAATCTCGCCAAGCTAGTGGAGGTAAAGGTTCTACATGATATTTAGATTGAAGAACTGTTGAATATTCATTTAAAATAAATAGAATTTAATGTTTTTCTCATTACAAATTTATTTGAAATGTAAATAATATTTCTAATGCTTTTATTTCCTCCTACTGAAGCATTATGAGCAGGATGCAGATGGTTTATGTACGCAACTTACAAAAAGTTTACCAAAGAAAGGCAAGCAGGATTTTTGTGTTGATTGCAAAGCCTTTGAAAAAGCAGGATGGGTTATCCGTGATGATGAACTAGAAGTAAGTTTCTTTCTGTATTTATCTCTGCTGTTGTCATTTGAGGCCATCATTCTTATGTTCATTTTCTGTTATAGCTGAAAGAATCAATAGGCAAAGGAGAATTTGGTGATGTTATGCTGGGAATTCATAAAGGGGAAAAAGTAGCTGTAAAAATGCTGAAGGACTCGAGTGAAGCTGCTCAAAAAGTTCTTGCTGAGGCTTCATTAATGACGTGAGTGAGAAAAAATGTCCTATGATGTGCTCAATACCTATATTTTTTTGTATCTTTCTAATGTATGGGGTACAGTATGTGGTAAGCTCAAAATTAGATAATTAGGTTTTAATATATGGTCTTTTATTTAGTTGTTAATATGTATTGTCAATTCACACTCAATATTTCACATTCAATATATGTATCGTCAATTCAGTATTTTCTGTGTTTGAATAAATTTTAAATGTATGTGAAAAGTACAGTTTCAAAAATTATAAGTATCATTCCACAGTTATATTAACACAAAAGAAAACTATATGTAAATTTAAGTTCACTATATATGTAAATTATAGTTACAAAAATACTTCAGAACAGGCTAGTTTTAAGCATGGTCTTAACCACTTGATTAATATTTTTAAAAACTCACTTGGTTTTAAAAGTGTTTTTATAAAGAATAGTTTGTCTTGATTACTTATTGAATAAAACACTTCATTACTTACAGGCTATTTGATTATTACGTTAACAGTTAAGCCTTGTCGTTCCTTGAAGATGCATCTGTTAGCTGTGATTCTACAGCTTTATTTTATTATGATATTTAACTGTTAAAAGAGGACCATGTACATGATCGAAACTTAGTGTATTTTAAACTGTTAATGTAATAAACAAATAGTCTGAAAGCAGCATGATGTTTTATTTAAATTTTTTATTGTTGCTTCTTCCTAATCTTTTTACCCGAAAAAGACTGCTTTAACTGCAGACAATTTAAAAGAAATTTAAGAGTTCATTGGAACATCTTTATTGTTACATCAGTACCAGTATCCAGCATCAATTGCGTTCACTTTCTTGTTGCTTGTGAGCTAACAATAAGTTAAGGAGAAAAGAATTAAGTCGGGCTATTTTTCATTGCGATAAGAAATTAAACTTTTTCATTGTATTTAGAAATTTTCTGTTGATGAAATATACTTTTGCCAATTCCATTATTTCCTGGGTAGGCCCTATATTATGAGTAGTTGTATGCTATATTCTATTAATAATTAGTATTTTCATTAAGATTCTTATTTTAATTTTATCAAAACTTCCTATATGCAATATAGATTTATTGCATTTAATATATTGCTGACAAATTTTATAGTTTCATAATTTTTTCTGTAGTAGAATTGATAAATATTTTATTGTCTTATTATTAAGAAAAATTACAAGGATCTCAACAATCTGAGTGAAAACTAAACTATTTAATGAGAGATGTATTTGGAAAATTGGTGCATCTGAATACTTGATCTATCTTCAGTCAAATAAATACAGTCAGCTACACTCTTTCAATCAGCAAAACAATAGCAAACTAAACCAAAACTATCCTGGGTTCTTGGCTCATTGCCATTTTCACCTGACTGAAAATTATCCCATATGTTCTCCACATGTAGGTTACACAGAAGAAACATATGCTTATACCAAAACTACTAGTCAGTATTGGAGAAGGGTTCACTAATGAACTACAATATGTGTTATAAGTTGTAAACAAATACATACTAAAATTGATGGAACTTGTAAGTACACCGTCCTGCAACATTATTATGCTTTGCATGGAGTGACAGAGTTGTTCCTTTATTCGCCCCAAGTGAGGTATCTAATATTCAAAATAGATTATAATCAAGGGTGTATGCAGACTGAGGCAAGATGGGGCAGTTGTCCCACCTTAAGAGTTAGGGCTGATACTCAATTTTCCATATGTAACATTTAGTAAAAGAAGTAGTTGAAAAGTTTGCAACTAATCCTCACATACTGTTGTTAAAATAAATGGTGTTTATGATGCTAGTGTGTATTATTGTATAGCATTCAATTCTCTTTGATAGAGGTTAGATTTAGAAATTGTCCCACGTTACGTTTTGAGCTGGATACACCCTTGATTATAATTATAGCTAATATTGTTATCTTCAGATAATAAGCATACTTTCAACAACAGTGTATCAGTTTGTTCGAATGAAAAGTTTTTATTGAGAGTTAATTGAATATAAATAGTCATTGAATTACTATTTTCATGAAAATTCAATATTAGCAACTGAAATACCTAACAAATAAAGCATGGAAATACAAAGAAATTCATCTCTTGATAGATTAGTATTAGGGATCTGGCATCAGTGGGTGGATTCCCTATTCTGTATTTGCTGTGTTTTATACTAACCAAAAGAAAAATTTGAAAACAACCAAACTCATTGAAACTCATCTATTTGCAAAGTCAAAGATTTGTCCTCTTGTATTGAGTAGACTTTTCGGTCTTCATCCAACAACTGCATTTGCAGACTTCAAGTTATCATCAGTATTCGAAACTATATCAGCATTAGTATTTATGTGTGAAACCTCTATTACTTTCCTAGAAAATTCTTATTCTTATGGTACAGAAATTTGGTTGTATTAGTTTCTTGCTGAAGTTAATTTCCTTGTTATATTCCATGTGGCCCTACACAGTTTTTATCTGCTTTTTGATTAAGAGTAGTTCATCTATTCATCCAATTCTCTCCACTTCCCCAAACATGAAACTTTGATGAATCAGTTCATAAAATACTTGAAAATTGTTCATGATATGAAATATTTCAACAATAATTTGATATACTTCTTATTTATTTTACTCCTAACTCTGCCTTACTATTATCTCTGTCATTACTAAGTCATTTTTAGGATTTTTTTTTACTTGTGAGACAAATAAATTTTTTTCTATTTTGTTCTTTAGTTCTCTGAGACATCCAAACTTGGTACAGCTACTTGGATTAGTGTTTAGCAACAAACTTATTTACCTAGTAACAGAGTATTTAAGTAAAGGTAGTCTTGTTGATTACTTACGGTCTCGAGGAAGACTCCATGTTACCAAGAAAGACCAGATTAATTTTGCTTTGTAAGTAGTCTTTGTAGAAGCATGTTTTAAAGTATTCTTGACCTCTGAATTACTCTACAATTTAATTTTTTTAAATGTATAGTGACACCTGTTCTGGTATGGAATACCTGGAATCACGGAAAGTGGTTCATAGGGATTTAGCAGCAAGAAATGTCCTCATTTCTGAAGAGGGGGTGGCCAAAGTATCAGATTTTGGTCTTGCAAGAGATGAAAATTTTTCATTAGATGGTGGTAAACTACCCATTAAATGGACTGCACCTGAAGCTCTTAAACATGGGGTAAATCCTTTTGTAATGTTGTTTATTATCTAAATACTTGTTGTTTTTTATATACTAATTATTACATAATTGTGCTTTATAGATTTTTTCTAACAAATCAGATATGTGGAGTTTTGGTATTCTGTTGTGGGAGATATATTCCTTTGGAAGAGTGCCTTACCCAAGAATAGTAAGTTGTAAAAGTTAATGTTTTGTTTTATTGTTTCTCTTTAATAAATCTATTTTGTAGAATTTTTTCCTCTGGCAATATTGGTTGTCAGAAACAGTAAAAATTATTACTGGGATTGTAGAATTGATTTAACTAGAATTTAGAATCGTATGCATCTGATTCATCTGAATTATGATACAATAATCTAAAGACAACTTGTTTTTATCCCTGTTTCATCTTTGAAGATGATAAAACTATTTGCTGGATAAATAAAAGAATACAAGATTTACAAACTAATAATACATTTTTTTGTCTAAATTTTAAAACTAATTCTTTTACTATAATTGCTTCTATTGTGTAGTCAAGTTTCATACTTTTCCAAGAAATTAAAAAGACTAAATAAAAATCTTGTGTCTTTAATTTGACATGATCATTTAACTTTTGTTTCTAATTTATGCATATAATTTCCTGAGAATATGAGATTAAAGAGTGACTTATTTCCTAGTAACTTCTTTAGTCAGTAGTTTTCTATCTTAGGAAGGAGATAAGGGAAACAACTTTCTTCAAATTGAAATGGTCATTATGAGTGAGTCAGATCCTGGATATTTTTATATTCTTGGAATTGACTGAAAATTTAGATAAATGGAGGTTTTTCTTCTGAATCTATGAAAACTAACACATTTGTTTACACATTGTAGTGGACAAGTTTTTTATTGGTCAAATTATTTCTCAAACACTAGCTTTTTTTGTGTATTGTCTCTTGTATCTAAACTACAATTGTTATTTTGTTTGAGTTCATCTGTCAATAGGGGTCAGAAAAAATAGCATTTATTTTTTTACCAAATTAGCATCTAATTTTTATAATATTAGCATCTCTTTTTTTGAAATTAGCATTTTCCTAGACCTAGACTTGAAATATATTTAATAGCATTATATTATTACATTTGTTTCAGCAAAACCCACAAACATAAATTAAATCCATAAGTTTATTTGAAGATAAACAACCATTTAATAACAAATGAATCTGACTCTTTTATGACATTTTTTTAAAAACGTCAAAATCATGAATGATTTAGAAAGCTTGTGAAACATTTGCAAGCGACAGTTCAAAAAAAATTAAGTGCTTGTTTATTTATTGTACCTTCTTTTAGAAAGCTTATCAATATTTCAACATTTACCAAATGACATGCTAACAAACAATTAAGCATTGTCCTCTTAAGTTCATTCTTTTGTCACAACACACTTATATTGAGAAAAATACCTCTCACTTCTCAAGCTCTTGAATGGGAGAATGAGTTAATCAGCAAGCATCTTGGAATCAACACCTTAATTTTTACTCTTAACTGAAAGCATGTTATACCATTGATTTCACCATGTGAATGCAAAATGCATCCAAACACTTCTTGACTATTGACAAAACAATAGGGAAATGAAATGCACAATAGGGCTCTTCTGATATGCATGCATTATTATGTTTAAAGTGTAAAAGGGTAATTGTAAGCCTTCAGAGCATCTTATCTAAATGAATACTAGCATTTACACATTTTTAAATGCCTTTATTACCAATGTCGACAAGTTTTTCTTATTTAATGCTTTTCTTATTCTTATTTAATCCTTTTCACATTTTTTAAATGTAGTGTCTAATTTCGCAGATATTTTGCACCCGGGNTAAGTTTAAAGCTATTTGATAAAAAATTTCCTTAGTTTTCTTCCCATACTGAGAATAAAAGCACTTGCAAATCTTTTCTCCATATTAGACTTCTACACCTGGCACTTGCAAGTAACAAGTAAAAATCAGAGACAAAAAATTCCTTGTCAAAAGGAAATTGTTTGTTGGTCCCATTGTGTTAAAATAATTTTGACACATTTTCAACTATTTTAGTATATTAGAAGTACAGTCTCATTTTATGATTTTCTGTAGTTTTCTTTATTTGCTTTCAATTCTTGTATTTCTCTTATTTAAACATGTTGAGGAATATAGTTAGCTAGATTTTGTATCAATCTAATATTAGGGAATACTTGGCAAGTCTGTTGTGTTTTCTGAAGCAGGAAAAAGTTATTATAATATTGAAATCCTTCTATTTTTATGAAGAATATCAGACTATTGTTATTTAATTTTGTATTTATTCTTTTTTGCCATTTTAGCCTCTAGCTGATGTGGTTAAACATGTTGAGAAAGGTTATAAAATGGAAGCTCCTGATGGCTGTCCAATGGAAGTATATGATATCATGAAACAGGTATTATTTTTTATTACTGCATCTTATAAACAGTATAAACTACTGTGTTAATACTTGAATTTCACAAATACTTTTTAGTATTCCTCAAGTTAAGAATTATTTTTATTTCTGTAGAACTTAAACTGACAAGGAGTATTGTGATGTTTACTGTCTCCTACCAATTCGTTTTATTTTAATATAAAAGACTGCTGTTGTATATTCAAACTGGTGCAAAATGTTTATGATTCAGTTTATTGTTTATTTTACTTTGTTTAATTTTGTGATCATTTTTGAACAAATTCAGTTTGTTGCTAACAAGGCACTGTCTGTGGTTCTATCACATAATAGTTATTGCTTAGTTGTACTTCTATAGTATAACTAATTAGATGCATATTTTCTATATTGCTAATTAACTAATATGATTAGAAATGACATGATATGATCAAAAATATTAGTTCAGTTAAAGAAAGAAACATAACTGAAATGTTTTTTATTGCAGGCATGGGACTTGCACCCTGAGAAGAGGCCAACATTTCACGATGCAAAAACCAAATTGGGTCTTCTAAAAGCACAGACAATTTCCAACTGAAGATTTTCTTAGGAATTTTGTGCTTAAGAGTTGTGAGAATATTGTGCTGAATTAGGGATAAGTTCAGAGAACTTTATACGTCCATACTTTCACCAGGATCATATCGTAGCAACGTTTGTACATTTGAATGAATGTGTGTGTCTCTGTTTAATATCATATTTCTTTGAATAGCATACCTAACGAAAAAGGATGCACTGAAATAGTTCATGTCCTTTGTGGGCTTTAATCTGTTGTGGAGGACTAATGTTTTGTTTTTTTAAATCAGGCTACTTTGATTGAAATTAGTTTTTCCTTTTTTTTAAATCTTTCCTTCAGTAGCACATTGTGAACAGTTTGCTTATGTAACATTTTTGGAGAAATACTTAAATTTATTGTTTATACATTTTTAGACATCAATGTTCCATAAGCAAAGTTATCTTTGTATCTACACAAATCCATGCTTGAATGCAGGGATAATACATATAGATGGGCTTTTGTGGTAGGTGTTTCATTCTATATTGTGTCTAATGTATGTAAAAGAAACCAGTCATAGTAGGAAGAAAATATTCAATATGTCTCCATTATCAAATACTATTACTCTTGGAAACTTGTTTTGGGAGGATTATTGGAAAAGTTTACTTGGCTTCAAATCCTTCAGAATGAAGATGTGTTAATATCATTTTGTAAATTGTTCAAGCCTTACTATAGACAATTAATGTTTGTATTGGATGTGAGCTATCATTCCTAAATCATTATATTGTTAGAAGAGGTAATAGGATCATAAAAGAAGTAATGTGTGTAATAAAAAGTTGTAATTCTCTTTTAACATTTTCCCATTTGGTTGGTTCATTTTTGTCTTCGTTCAATTCATCTGATTGGTTTCCTGACTCAATTTTCTTGGGTAATAGGATATATCAAGTGCAAATTTTTGTGTGCCTTGGGTTTTTAATTAAGTATTATGTGTATGGAAAGGAATGTTTATTTGCACTATTCCTTGTAAAAGAATCTCTTGAAATGCAAAGGCTTCTTAAATGTATGTTTCTTTTATTGTGTATATTGAAGCGAGAATGACAAGGTTGCTCAAATAACTAGAGTGGTCTTTATCTTGCAAATAGCAAGAATTATGACAAATTGTTTTATTTTGTGTACATTATATTTGTAAATAGTCCTGTATATAAAATATCTTAGAGATTTATATTAAGAATGATTCCTTGTGACAATCTGTATTGATTAATTTTTTCCTCTTATGTGTTAACCAATTTAAATGATTTTGTTTGTGAAATTTGTATTTAGTCATCATCAGTGTCAAAAACACTACCTCCTCAATTAGATTTCCTGAGAATCTAATTTGGAGAAATTCTTAAAAATAAAATATGCTCGCACAATTCTTTAGAATCGTGTCCAGTGCTCACTTAATTTATCGATTTGTATTTGTTTCTTTGGATAAATATTACTTGAATTTCCATTTCAAAGTTGTTAATTTTGGCCGAATCCAACTTTTATTGTGGTGAAGCTATGACTAATATTTTATTTTAACAATTATTATCAAATGCAGTTTTACTGAACTTTTGACCATGTTTTCTTGATTTTGTTTTTTTCTCTCCTGTGAAGTGTAAATCCTATGATCTATTTTCATCAGAAATAAAGTACATGGTAAAAGAACACTCTTAGCAGTGGTGGTTGCTTATTGCCAGTTTGTGGCTAAGTACAATTTAAAAAGACTTAATGTGTGATTTCAGTAAATTTTTAGTTCCTATCTTTTTTTAAAATAACTTATAAAGTTGAAATCTAAACTTTGTACATGCTGAGATGAGGAAATGTAATAATGTGTTTACAGTACCTTCAATGTTGTATATCTCAGCTTCACAGTTCAACTCATGGTTTCACTATAATTATCTTGTCTGCGTGTAGTTGTCAATAGAATCAAAAATTGTATATAGTTTTGTAAAATTCTATTTCTTTTCTGTAAAGAAATACTAAATATAATTCCAAAGAAAAATGAATTGCATGGTTGCCATGTACTCTGCAATATGTTGTGGAATATTTCTTGAATCCATTAAAGTTTTTAGATCATGCCATGTTCAACTTTGGTGCGTATGTAAGATAGAGGAAACTTCAATTAATAGATAATCCTGCATATGATGGTGATTCTTGTAAGATAAGAGGAATATAATAAAAATTATACATTTGGACTTGAAAAGATTGTATAATGTAAGCATTTTATTCCCAGTCCTTTTAAGCTATTTGAAGGCTACTTTCTCTGCTGTAAAACATTGAGTTATTAGTAACATATCATCAAAATTGAAAAGACTGGTAATAAACACAAATGTTTGTGTCTTAAGTAGCATTGCTTAAGTAATGAAAAGAAGTTTGTTCCGATAAACATTCAACATTACATTCTGTAAAATAAAATATTTTATCACTATTACTGTCAACTAATGACATGCTATCATAGAATGTCATACAATTTGTTGTGTGCACATACAAAGGTTGGAATTTGAATGATTCAATTGTGTATTTTCATTTCTAACTATATATTGACATTTGAGGTTTCCATTTACTGAAGCATTTTAGACATGAAACCCTGCTGGCACACAAATGCAATTCAATATTTGACCTTTAGAAATGTTTTACTGAAAAATGTAACAAATCTCCTTATTTAATCAGAAATAACAAATACAGATGTTTTCCTCATTTGTAAAATCCCTGCAATGGTAATCTTTTCCATTTCTTCTATAGTGCATAATTCATATTCTTTGTTAGTGAAATCAGATGTAAAGTTATTCATTGATAAAATTCTCAGAAGACACAAATCTTGTTCTGAATCAACTAGGTCAGACCTGTTTTCAAGAAGTTTTTTTTATTACCATTAGTTAATTTAATCTGTTGGGAAAAATTCAGGGAATTTGAAATTTGTGGGGGTGGGGGTGGGGGCTTTAGGGCTCATCAGGATCATTAGAACCCTAATTAGAAAATAAATCAAGGAGGGAAACCAAAGATAAAATGATAATGCTAATTCAAATTAATTTCTGCTTTATTTCTTAATAGTGAATGAATCGCCATTCAGATAAACAGTATTTTTAAATTGGTGAATACTAATAATAATAGGCCATTAATAAACTCACAACTGAGGATGAGTCATTCATTACAATGATCTTATTTTTGTACAAGAAAAAAAATTGGTCATGAATGTAGTAGAGATCTGTCACTTTCTCAAATTCTTCTGATAGTGCTGTGCTTGCATCTGAATTGGTGAATGGGAAATTTTATTAATATCAGTTTTTTTGTCATAACTTAGAATTTTGACAGATTATTATGCAACTGGATGAGCAATCACTTCCAAACCAACAATTCAAAATGCATTTGTCATCAATCAATATCATCTCTCAAGAATTATCAATTTCTTATTTCTTGTTTAATGTGTCTAAAATGACCCTTTTCTTCTTATTTTAACATTTCTTTTCTCTTACAAATATAAACTATGATAACCTAAAGAATCAGTTTTGCAAAAACAATTATCTGCAATTAGTTACTCCTTCATAATTAGTCTTAGTTGGGTATTTTATTTTCAATTTATTTTGCAGTGACAAATCTTCAAAAGTTTTCTGAGATTTAATGGTTTTACAAAAGCTTAGGTAGAAAAGAAGATGGAGATTAGAATAGTGATATAAAAAGGAACTAAATTAAAAGTTCATGGGTCTTTCATTCAAGAGCCCATAGTATGGTGCAATGGTCCATAGTTTGGTGGATTGAAATTTTTGGGGTTATTTTCAGGAAGGATTCTAATGTTGGTTGTGGAGATTTTCTATGTTGGTAGGAAGTACTTTCATGTTTCGCTTATTTTTTTAATTTAACTAGTAATTAACTATCCCATTTCACAATACAGTTATAACAAGGAATGGAATAGCCTTCCCTACCATGAATAATGTGTTCAAACACTATGAGACTAATACATGCCATTCACCACTGGTGAAAATTGCCTCCGACTTAAAATGACAATTACCACCAGCTGTTTCAAACAGAAATGCGTCTCAGATCCCTTCAAGGTTAACCCTCCTCTTGATTGTGGTCTAGATCTGCCACTACTTATCACCCTGGTTTGCATTAGGAGTTCAACAAACATTTTCAAAAAAGTTAAGATTACTTTGGCTCCACCAAATGAATTTAGCATTAAGTCCTTAATAAAGGTATAAGAATAAAATACCTTCTCGTAACAGGTCAGGTATTTACAAAATTAATTGCAAGGATTGTGACAAAGTTTAATATTGGACAAACAAATAGAAGTTAAGAAATTAAAAAAAGGAATATTTTCAGTCAAATTTTGACAAATTAAAAAATTAGCAGTTGCAGCACAATATTTGGACAAAACACATGAAATTGATGAAAATGTGAAATTGATGTTGGTGGAAATTTTGAACTGTTGGTTTCGGAACAATTGTTCATTCTTCTATTCAACAACAGATTGATAAATTTCTTAGTACCCCATGAAAATAATTTGATTTCAAAATAACTTCATGAAAAACATTGATGAGCATTTTGAATTTTGGTTTGGGAATGACTGTTCATTCAGCTGTTTAAGAATATATTGTTAAATTTCAAAATTCTGTTTGAAAATATTTTGATTTCAAAATTCATCCACCTGCTCACCATAAATGGACCAATTGAATAGCAGTCTGCAGAAGCTGAGGATGGAAGCAACAGCTTCTGAGACTAGTTTGTGTTTAAAAAAGTAAGTGGAGTGCATGATGGACAAATTATTACAGTAATTTATTATAATAATTTTTTACTTGTGGTAGATAAACGCAATTCAAGTTTTTAGGGCATTTCTTTTCCATTATTATTTTCCATTTCATGTGAGAGCTCTTTCGTTCAAATATCGATCATTTCAATTCTAATGAGTAATAATAAGTAATTCTAATGTTGAGCAATTATTTATTTTGATTCTTTAAAATATAATTATAATGAACTTAAAATACAAATCATGACTTCTAACAGCATTACTAGACAAAAATATGTTCTAATGTCAAAAAAATAACAATAGATAGTAAAAATTGAAACATTAATGCTGAAGGAATCTTTAATACACTACTTAATGAACTTGCAATAAATATTTAATTAAAAATAAAATTAAGAAATAGGTCGGATGAAACATCTGAATATATTTATTCCTGTTATCAGATATTTGTGAATAATATATGTAATAAATATTGCCTGCATATGAATTAATTTTTTAATATAATTATATGTATTTTTAATGTTTGGTATTTATTTACCATTATTGCATTTACAATATATTACAATAGTAACATCCATTGAGGGTAAAAACAATGGACTGGTTAACACTAAAACTAAACCTAAAATAGAATTTGAATACAAATTTATATTGTAATAACATGTTTTAACATTATACAGATTATTTTTGCATGATCATATCTTAGATGTAAAAATTTTTTAAAAATGGAAAAATCTGATATTAGATTCAAAACCATAGTTTTCGGTGTCATTGGGATGGATTAGGATACCCAATCAATCCACATTGGAGATAATATACCCAAGCATCCCTGGGTAGGGGTGGGGATGGACAGATAAAAATACAAAAAGATGACAGATATGATGATGGTGTTAAATACATCATTTTTAAGATGCAGAAGAGCAGAGTCACACTCTCAATGCCCCCTAAGTCCATGATCATCCCGTACAAAGGAATATAATCCTTTTGGCTTGGGGGGTGAGAAAGGGATGAAATGTAAAATAAACAAAACTGACAGATATTAGTGTTGAGATCATAGTTTTTGGAGCCTGTGAAATTAATAGAGACATTCTTGTTGAAGTTCAGATCTCATTGGGGCACCGTACCCTTAGAGCTAGAGATAAATAATCATACTCCTGATGCCGTTCACCCCATGAGTTGCATGAAACCTGCAGAGATGGAGGATGGAAAGAGGGTGACATGAAAAATGATTGGTAATGGATGCTATTAGTGTCATACTCCTAACTTAGAGAGTTAATGAAGATTTCGGGACCTTACAGATGAACAGTGATATGATTCCATTAAAGTGCAAGTTCAGCACCTATATGGCTCAAATACTATATTTAAATGAATCTATTGACACTTGAGTTACTTGATATGTGTGTGTGTGTGTGGTTTTTTTTTATGGGGGGGGGGGCTTTTGGGTTTGTCAAGGTCATTAAAGCCTTAACTTGATGTTTAAAAAAAACATTTAATTAATTAAATCTGTTAAAATTAGGGATTGGGTATACACACCAATACTATCATTCCGCTAATATTAATTAATAACTATCTTCCAGTATATCAATGACAATGTGAGAAAGAATAAAGTTGCAGGCAAATTACAAAATTCACTGCTGTGGGTACTCTGCTAGTCCTAAATATTCCCAATGTGCACCCCTATTTATTTTTTTACCATTGATGTCAATCTCCATTCATTCTGGTATGCTATCACAGTAATTATGAAAGAACAGTTCATAATTAAATATATTCAACATTTAATGATAGCTTATTAATAGCCAACCATTTAACAACTGTATTCAGTAATTCCTTCATTTTATTTCTAGCTTCTTTCCAAGTGTCGTCTGTGGACAGTAATGCTTTATCATCAGCATATGAATAAATTGTATTATTTTGCAGTTCTTTAAGTAAATCATTCACATAGTACCTTGTGGCACTTCCATTTTTACTTCAGTTTGTTCACTAAAAGTATTGTAATGTGTTTGTAAGATAACTTGAGATTAAGTCATATGTGTTGCATCTTATACTCATACAGTTAAGTATAGAATGATCTACAGTATTAAACTCCTTTGTGAAATCCAGGAACGTAATTATAATAGGTTTACTTTTGTCCAAATTATTATGAATTGTTAGTTATGTAGTTTAGTACATCCTCAGTACCCTTCTTATAATGAAGCTGACTTCTTTATATGAAATAATGTTGTTTCCTTTAACAAAATTGTATAATCTTGAGTGAATGATTTTTTCAAATATTTTTGCTACTTTAGATACTAATGAAATGGGTCCATAGTATGTAATTTGTGATTTGCTGTTAGCATTATGAATCAGTACTATTTCAGTGCCAGTGGCCATTTTACTAGATCAATACTTTGGTTCACAGTGTTCACTATACAGAAATGACTCTGAGAACCTTTGTATTTATCAAATTGACTTCACCTTTTTTAATTATTAATTATTGTACTAACCTCTGTATAATTAGGAGGAACAAGAAAAATGGTCTTAGAATTCATAGATGGCATTTTTAAAGAAACATCATTATATTTCTCAATTCTTTTGCTAAGTTATATGCCTATATTTCAAAAATAATCATTCCTAGTCTTTGGTATTACTTATTTTTTATTGGTTCTGATCTAGTATCTATTTAATAGTTGTTTCTTTTTTCAGTTTTGTATTAACTTAATTGTTCATTACATCCCAAAGATTCTTAAAATCTTTCTTGTATCTTAAAATACATTTTTCTCATATATTTCTTTGGCTTCTTCTATTACTTTATTCGAAATATTTACATATTTTTTATATCTTTCTGTAACAGAATTATTTGGATCCTGTTTTCATTTTCTAATAAGATTTTCTTTGGTTTTACATGATTTCACTATTGACTTAGTTGTGGCGAGTTTCCGTACAGGCTCTTTAGGTTGGCCGATTGTTGAAGCCTGCGCGGAGGTCATCACATGGGGGGAGGATTGGAGGGTGGTCGGGATTCCTGGCCATGAGTCAATCAAACGCAGTTGGTGTATAAGCTGTTTACTTAACACTCCGCAATGGAGGATGCGTGCCTGGTCAGAGAGTGAGAGAGCTGGAACCCAGTCGGTGCGATCATCGTCCGATGAATGAAGTGGCTGTCAGTCGTCCAGGTTCGGCCCAGGCTCGACGGTTGAAGAGCGTTCCGTTTCACTCAGCTCGGCGTCCCTTCTTCGGTCCTCAGGGTGACCCTCGTCTCCTCCTGGCCTCTCGTCAATCGGTGGCTTCTGACGTCTCTTGGTAGCGTGTGTCTGAGATCGAGCCTCGGGACCCCTTCCTTGAGTATGATCACTGACCGTGACGTCACCGTCTCCTGACCCAGTTCAGCCCTCTCTGTGTCTCCCTGACCCAGTTCATACAAATAGTTTACATTTCTTCGTATGTCCTCACCCGCTTGCTCAAGCCACACATCTTAGCCAACATATCTTAGCAGTACCTTTACGACATAGTGATCCATTCTTTTTTATTTTATTTTGATTTTGTTTTCAGAACTGGCATATCTAATACAATACCTTATAAATAAATCTATGGCATGATTTGCATCACTTTAAGTTTACATCTTATTACTAATTAACTGTGTGTATACAAATTCAATGATATTACCTTCAATAAGACCCCAATCCATGGTATGTACCAGCAATATATTTTAATTTCTTATAATTTATGCATGCTTTATTTTCTACTTTCTTAAAATTTTGTAATTGCTTTTAAATTTTGGCAAATAAAGAAGATCTAGGTCTAGTTTTTATATTACAATTATTTTAGGATTTCAGAATTGTTAAATCTTAAAGAGAAATTGATCAAAAGTATTAACAAAGAAAATGTTAAAGAGCATCTTAATATTAACCAATCTTAAAATAATTAATACATTATTATGAAGATATCAATTGCAGGTATATTGATGCTGATAACAAAATTAGAAAGAAGATAATGAGAAAACCAGAGATTAATGCTACACCAATATTATATGACCGCCATTGATAAATTTATTGATCTACCAACAAATTTAAAAGCTGTAATTAAAAATAACAATTTCTAAAAAAGAAAATGGGCTAATTTGTTAAACTGGGTTAATTTTATTAATTTGATTTTTAACTTTAGTAACTGTAATCTGATTTTCTAATGTATTTTAGTATTGAAATATTAAATTTGGCATATATTTTAATACTATGTACCAAACCTATGCACAGTTGACTGGTTCATCTCTTAGGATGCAATCAGTGGTTCTATTCAATTGTATATTGATTTAGCTTAAATACTAATAATCATTTCCTTCCTAACTTTTACTTCTTAGAAAATAATTGTTTTTTCATTTGTGAAGTTCATATTATTCTTAGATTAATGAGAATATTCTTAGAAAGTACCAACCAAGGGAAACCTACAAAACATTTAAAGAGGGCACACCAATTGCTGTCATTATGGTCATGGCTGTAAATGTTTATAAATTAAAATAAATTTAAATCAAAATTATGAAGTAAAAATTGTTGTTTATGATTTATTTATTTTTTATGTGTAATTTTTATTTTCATTTTCTATCTTCTATCTTAATAATATTTTACATTATATTTGTACATATTCTCTTATGCATTACTTCTGATACTGATGGTAAAATAATTCCCCTCATTTTTCAAACATATGGAAATATTAGTAACAAGTTATGAGATTTATAAGGTCTTCCTCCAGTTACAAATTTCTTCATGATTTCATTGATGACAGTTTTGATGATGATCTCGATTTACACAGTGTTGATATGCTTAACATGTCATATTGTAATGTCTAATGTCTAAAATCTAATGTCATATTGTAAAAGAAATGAATTATCAAAACATTTAATTTACTTTATAGACTTGTTTATCAACAGGAATTGTGTGAATAAATGATATGTGATTTTTTTTATGTGTATCTCATTTTCCACATTATTGAGGTATTGTATCTTACTCTGTAATATGTCACATTTACATGAAATTATTTGACATAAAGGTTCTCAATAGGGTACATGCTGGAAAATTAATTTATCTACACAATTAAACATTTACTGAAAACATAGGCATAGTTACTATTAGCTTATCAAATAATCTGAATTCAATTAGTGGGCAGCCTCTCCCCTCTCCCCCATTTTTTAAGGAAAGTTAAAATTTCATTTTAACTGTCTAAAACTGGGAATTATAAAAAAAGTTATAACATCCTTGATATGGTAATTACCAGTTGTATTTTCTTTGATTTATTTTATTATTTAAAACATACGTAGTGGAAATATGCAGAAAATGTCATGTAAATGAAAATCGTCAATATTTTTTTGCCCTGCCACTTTGATTCCCAATCACCACCACTGTTGGAGAATATACTTAAACAGTCATATAAGAAACATTATATAATGAATTTTAACTATACAATTAAAAGACAATTGAAAAATTTTGAAGAAAAAAAATTGGAAAATATTTGTTTTATAAGATAGTGTGGATTTTAAAACATATGTCCCTGTTGGTAAAATGTATTTTGTGTAGGTCATGGTGTTAGTTCTCCTGTAATGAGAAATAGAAAATATTATAAAAATAAGTAATTTTGTTCATTTATTTTGATTTCGATCTTCTGGAGATTTTATAAAACTGGCTTTCTTGAAAGTAAAGCAGCACCCAATTGTTTCAATTTGGGTAGTTCTTGTTCTATCAGTTGTATCTTACGTTCAGCAGCCTCCAAGGTGTTTGCATAGCTGCTCAAGATTCGTGTTATTTTCATAATCTGAAAAAAATGTTGGTATCAATTCAAATCATTTCTTTGTACATTCTGATCAATATTGATGCAATATTGTGTTGTATTAGAAAGATAAAAAATGTGTATGAATAAAAAAACAAACTTTTCTCATTACACATCATAGTTTCAGTTTGACTAAAGTAATTTATTTTCATCTTTATTATTATTCAGCAAATCACACAAAGAATTTTTTGTTTTACTTATTTTGAACAGCAAAACATATAAGAAGTTTTAAATGATATCTTCTTATGTATTGTAATTTTATTGAAATTTTTTTCTGATCTATTCCAATTCAGTTTTGAAAAACTTTCAATATAGTTCAATTTCATCATATGCAATCATTCCTTACGACTATTACTGACCAATATAGTTTAATCTATGTACTTTTCTCAGTAAGTGCCCCTGTGAATATTTCAGGTGACCTAGATTCTATTCTCACAGTCATTTTCAATTTACTAAATAAATACTCCTGTCTACTTCAAAATCATTTACAGCAATGATCCAACTATCATTAAATCAAAATGAATAAAATATTGTAGAACAGTATTGTCATGTGTCAAAATCTCAAAAAAATTCCTTTATAAATCTTTTTTTGATGGCTTAGATTATATTAAAATAAGTTTTGTTGCACAAGATAAATGTACCTGTGTATTATATTTTGTGAAGTGAAATTATTATACACACACCAAAAAAAAAAGTCCTGCTAACGAAATGAAATCCATTATTGTAATAAAAGGTAAAGAGTATGGAAATATAGGGGGTAAATAAGATTGATTATGAAAAATATATACTCACAGGGGAACTATCCCACTTCTCTTTTATATATTCATTTATTGTTTCTATTTGTAATGCTGACTCTTCCAAATTCTGTTTAACGTGGAGAATTGATCGGTAACTGCAAAAAATGTCAGTTATACTGCAATCAGTGATATATTCATTACCGCAAATTTTATAGCTAAGTATTACTATAGCAAAAAGAAAAATTAATTGAAAAAGAAACAAACCATACTGTGTGCTAGAATTGTGAGATATTATGGACATAATTCGGACAAATGCTTTGTTGTAGAACCCGCCAATCTTGGTGTCTACCATCTACTCCCCAATTCCCAACCATGCCTAATACAAAAAGCTACCAATTTAAAAAAATAAGTTTTTTAAAGTAAGAAATTTTTTATATTAGGATTCAGAAAGTAAGGGGCACATTTTCAAGACAGAGGAAAACTTAATAACAGCTTAAGTACGAAGATCAAAATATTTAATACTTGTGTCAAATCTGTCCTGCTGTATGGTTGTGAAACTTGGTTGGTCACCACTGAAATAAAAAGGAAGCTTCAAAGTTTCATAAAAAGATGTCTAAGATATATCTAAAAAATATGGTGGCCATGCATTATTTCCAACAAAGTTCTCTGGAAAAAAACAGGACAAATGGATATCAATAATGAAATCTGCAAGCGGAAATTTGGTTGGATTGGACACACACTTAGAAAAGATGAAGAACCATCGAAAAGTGCCTTGATGTGGAACCCTCAAGGGTGCAGAAAACAGGGATGCCCAAAGATGAGCTGGAGAAGATCCATTTTGAAAGAACCTGGCAAAAGTTGGAATGAGATGCGAGCGATGGCAACAGATAGGGGGAGATGGAGAAATTTTGTGGACAAACTTTGCTCCAAATAGGAGACAATGGACATTATTATTATTAATTATTTATATTATTCTAAAATGGGACTGTGAATTCCACAGAGTCCACACATCCCCTATAGGGTACCAGTGGTTTAAACAACAGCACCCCTATGGCCACAGTTAGACACACACTTAGAAAAGATGGGACTGTGAATGGGACTGTGAATTCCACAGAGTCCACACATCCCCTATAGGGTACCAGTGGTTTAAACAACAGCACCCCTATGGCCACAGTTAGAGGTCTTGGGTTTGAGACCTGGTTTGTCATTGTTTCAACAAGGATTAGATGCTGTAACAACTCCACAAGTGGGCTCTTTAAAGTTAGATAGTATTAATTAAAGTTATTTAGTACAACTTTTAGAAGTCCTCAAATAAAGAAACTCGAATACTTATATTCTCTAATAATTTATCTTACATTTGAA
This sequence comes from Laupala kohalensis, assembly GCA_002313205.1. NCBI lineage: Eukaryota > Metazoa > Arthropoda > Insecta > Orthoptera > Trigonidiidae > Laupala > Laupala kohalensis. The sequence continues at coordinate 1,682,021 of NNCF01126193.1, forward strand.
AACTCGGTTTCAAAAATACTTGCTCAAAACTTTGAGGTTATAGACAAAAATATAAGAAAAGTTAACATTTTCAGAAGTACAAAGTCAGTCTCTACAGGAAATATTCCACCAACTCACAATAGATTAAAATACATATTCTGCATCCATGCTTAAAACATGGTCAACATCTAATTGAGAGATGAACGCTTGGTGAACCGTAATGTCATTTCACACATTAGGTTTCTTATAGAATTCTTATGCAAATCATTAGAAACAGTTTTCAGCTTCACTGTTTATAATTTACACTGTTTATTGTGTATAATTCACATAATGAATCAAAATATAAGACAATGTATCCAAAATACCACACCCTTATACATGCAACCCCAAGCAGCTGCTTGTATAGTTTGCACATATACAGAATAAATAAATGTATTTGTCTAATATTTGAATGTATCAAAATTAATATTTGGCTGTATTGAAAAATCATATCATATTCAAAACTTTTTTTGAACTATGCCATTATAACTTTTTATTTTTAATATTAGATGTGAAAGGAAGACATTAAACATTTTTTTGTAACCTAGAGAAGTAAAAGAAAGAAACTTGAGTCACTTGATAAAATAAGTTTCCTTATTACCATTTTTTCTGATGTAAACACTGACTTTTCAGAAAAGTACTCTCCCATTGGAACAATAGGAAAGGTAGAAGTTTTGAAACAGACATGAGGAATAAATAAGAGGATGTATTTATTGTAATTTAGGCTTTTCTCCTGTGTTACAAATTCAAAGATACAAGAAGAAATCCAATCAGTGACCAGACAGATTCTTAGTTGATGTGTATTGTCATAGAACAAAAATACTTACAGAGTTTCTCGTTCCCCATTGCCTCTGATGTCAGCATTTAGATACATGCAATGAGTTGACTGGCATTCATTTTCTAAATCCTCCTTATCCTGAATTAGTTTGTCAAGAATGAGAATCCCGTAGTTTACCTTCTCTAACATTTGGCTGAGCAATTCAATCTAAGATAAAAATTTTCAGAAATCAGTGCAGTAAAATAATTCTATAATATTAAAATCATTGTTTTTATGGATAGATTTGCTACCTTTTCTCTATTAGTTGTGAGTAAGAAGTCATTTTTAATTACAAAATTAGCTTGCCGGTTGAATAATTCACAACATTCCTTAAATTCTTGAAGCCATATTTCAGTTTGATATTGCAACTGATAATATGTTATATCTTTTTTAGATTCACTTGGTGGTTGGGGTGGTTTCCTGAAAAAGTACATTAAGAAAAAAATGTTTATTTACTATGTGCATTGATAATGATATTCATATGAGACTATTTTCTTTATTGTACTTAGTAGAAAGCAAAGTCATTCCCAGATGTTTTGTTTGGATGGAGTTGAGGTATCAGGAAAGAAAATATACTAAAATAACTGTATTATTTCAATATATTACTGAGCTTATAGTAATATTATACTAATTACATTTGGTTTTTATTAAAACAAATTATCCTTCTTTTTTTGCAAATCAAACACATGTATAACCTGTTTTGTTGGAATATATTGTTATTATTCGAGATAATTTTTCTTTCCCTGATAAATTGTCTATTTTTAAATTATTATTTGTTACAAAAATGTGAATAAGTGTAGGAAGATTTTTGTATGTTAAATTATTAATTATATTTTCTTATTACAGAATGCAATGAACATATATCAGGATAAAAAATATATTCAAATTATCATTATTTAAAATAATATTTGAATACAGCAATTTAGTGGCTGCTCCCCCAAAATGTTGCATGATGTGTCTAGAGAGTAAACTAATGTAGAATTGGGCCTCACCTGCACTCATTACCATTGTCCTGTGTTGGTCAAAACAAGAACAAACTCTTATTTGCAATACAATATGTTCAACTTTTTCTGTTTTGAAATGATAATAAATTTTAATAATAATAATAAATTTATTGTCAAAAAAACAGTACAAACTGCACATGACCACGTGGAGGACAATAAACTAATTTTACTCTCTGGAAGCAAGCAAGGGACCATCCCATCAATTCCGATCAAGGGTCCTAAGGCAGAGGCGGATTCAAAAATTACAGCAAAATTCCTAGATATGACAAAAATTTAGCTGTGAGTTATAATACTTATGGAATATCAATATGTTTGTAATTTAATGCAAAAAAATTATTTTACATGTACAAATTATTATCAAACTATAAATTATTCTGAGTATAGTATTTAAAAATCATAAGAATTGAAATAACTCTAAATTCACGATTTATTGTTACAATAAACATGCCCCTAAAAGCCTACAGAACCTATATAAGAAATCCGCCTCTACTTGAAGGAAAAACGGAGCAAAACCTGGGCCAGGATGGGGCTACAGAATTAATGTACACAACCGCGCCAAAGTTGAGTACACATAAAACTAAATTAATATGAATCATAAAACGTAATCATGCAAGAAAATTGTTTTTGATATTGTTTTAAGTTATTTAAAAAGTACTACAGCAATGGCATGACAAAGTACAAGACGGATTTAACTTTTATTAAAATCAATAAATTCTTTTACATTGTAGAAGCACGGGTGAAGAAGGCAGTTTTTAACCGCGGATTTGAAGAGATTCAATTTCATAATATCTTTTATATTCTTGGGCAGTGAATTATATAGAACGATTCCCGAATGATACGGTCCTTTTTGGCAAAGAGTGGTTGACACTCTAGGGCGATGAATATTATTTCTATTGCAAGTATTGTGTTCGTGAACGAGACTGTTTCGTATGAAGCAAGGGTGGCACTTCAGTAATTCGGTCTTAACAAACACGACCGTTTCATAAATATAAATGCAGGGAAGTGTTAAGATATTTAATTCCTTGAATAAAGGTTTACAAGAGTTTCGGGGGTGAGATTTACAAATTATCCGAACTATCCTCTTCTGAATTCTGAAAGTTTGAATACTCTGACCGGAATTACCCCAGAAGGTAATGCCGTAACGTAAATGGGAGTAAACGTTTGCAAAATATACGCATTGGGAAATACGTGGACTAACTGCGCCAACTAAGATTCGGAATGCGTAACGCAATTTGCTGAACTGGGAATTAAGATTGTCAACGTGACAATTCCATTTGAGGTTGTCTTGAATATGGAAACCTAAGAATTTTGTATTCGTAACAGTTTTTAATTGTGTTCCGTTTAAAGAAAGAGAAACCTGGGGTAAAGATTTTGTGATACTATTGTGAAATGACATAGACACTGTTTTGTCAGTGTTTACAATGAGACGATTTGCATGGAACCAAGTCGAAAGGTTAGACAAAACTTTTTGAGCATTGGCGTGTTTACATAGTAAATTAGTGTCATCAGCAAAAAGAACCATTTTGCAATCTGATGTGGACATGTGATGACATGTCGTCCACATACAATAAAAAGAGTATAGGACCGAGAATTGAACTTTGGGGTACTCCGCAAGTAAGTGGCTTTGTTTCTGAAAGACAACGCTCAAGTATTTTATTTTTAGTATAGGATATTTCTACTTGTTGATATCTATCTTTTAAATAAGAAGTTAGCCATTGATGTGGAAGTCCACGAATGCCTAAAGAATGCAATTTGGAAAGGAGAATTCCGTGATCGATGACATCAATGCTTTGGATAAGTCAAGAAAAACACCCTGAGGATTTTCTCCACGGTCAAGAGATGTGGTAACATCGTTTAAGAAAGAAAATATG
>NNCF01126193.1:1685777-1710747 GCA_002313205.1 Laupala kohalensis
TTTTGATAAAAAATCTAGAAGACGCTTATAGAACAATTTTTCTAGGATTTTTGAGAAAGTGGGTAGTAGAGATATTGGTCGGTAATTTCCAATATTAAGTTTGTTTCCTTTCTTGAGTAAAAGTTTCACTTTTGCTCTCTTAAATATGATAGGAAACACGCCTTCCGATAAAGAACTATTAAAAATATTTATGAGTGGATTTAATATAGCGTGGGACGAAAATTTAACAATAACCTCGGGTATATCATCTACGCCTGTTGAAAATTTGTTTTTTAATGAGCTGATGAATCTCATGACTTCACTGACATTACTTTCGGAAGTGAACATAGAATTGGGTACGTGGGTGAATATAATTGGAGGACATTGATTTGGATATATTGAGTTCGTATTGAGGAATCGATAAGATACTTGAATCGATTAATTGGTGAATGTGCAGAGTCGGATGTTCTGAGGAAATCGATGTTGAAATCGCCACATATAACGATAGATTTAATAGATTTATGTATGATACGTTTTAAAACAATTTCGAAGTTTCGAAAAAATATGTCAAGATCTGATTGAGGAGGCCTATAAATACACAAAACAACAATACCGGTTTCGGTCAGATTAACTGCAGAAAATTCTAACACACTATTTACGCAGAAGTTCTCGTAGCGTGGCAGTGGAGAAGATAAAATATCATTACGAACGTAGATACACGTACCTCCGTGGGGATTTTTGCCTTTAAAATTTTGCCGACAGTAAGAACTTGCTAAATAATAATTAGAAATAGCAGTATCGTTGATGTTGTTAGTTGAAAGCCAATGCTCTGTGAGGCATAGCAAATGGAATGAATTTTCGTGTACCAGAATTTCAATGTCTGTCAATTTGTTTGAAAGGGATTGGACATTATGATGAAATATAATTATTTTATTTTCGCAAAGAGTTTGTGATTCACGAGTAATTGAATCGACTTTAGATTGTGGAAAGGAATTTGAATTTGGTACAGCTTCTAGTTCCGGATAAGCCCGCACACTGCACCCGAACACGATTGTCACTTTCGAGTACCACATCGAACTCCTGAGCGCAAGTTGTAACTGTGTATGGGGGCGGTAGGAGATGTGGATGGAGGAATAGATGAGGACGTGGGAGATGAGGAAGCAGTAGGTGAAAGAACGGGGACATGAGAAGAAATGGGTGTGGAGATAGGGAGAGGATATGGTTATAAGGTAGGAGCAGAGGGAGGTGGAGGAGATAAGGTAGGTGCAGGAGAAGGTGTAGGAGTGGGTAAAGGGGCAGGTGGATGATGTGAGGTCAGATGTGAAGCTAGGAGAGAACCGAAGTGATGTTTCCCAGACGGTTTCAGATGTAAACCGTGCTGGGTAAAGTCCTTGGCAGTCAGGTGTGGTTGCAAATCAAAAAATGTGATTTTTGTGTCTGCCAGGTGATGTTTTAGGGAGATGTTTGCCAGGTTAATTTCGTGGTTTATTTGTGGAACGTTGAAGCGTGGATGCAGGCTAGAGAGTACTATGCTCGTGTGCTGAGAGGCCATTTTTAGTTTTTGAAGATGTTCAGACGACTTGAAATGACCACCCAAGTTAATATCGTTTTGCCCACCTATGATGATTACTGTGTCCCGCTCTGTGACTTTTTAAGTGTAGGTGTCCAGTTCTCGAATAACTTCAGCCAAACGAGCGTTTGACCTAAAGAAACCGGAGACTGAGAACTGACTAGGAAGCAATCAACGCAAAATTGAGGACATCTGACGTTCGTGAGAACAAGCTAGTATGAGCACGTTTGATTTCTGCGTGGAAGTGTTGGCTTCATCTCTGAGTAGCACTACTTTACGTGGTTTTGGGAGGCTGTGTTTACCAGTGCGTGGTTTGTGAACAGGTTTGGATACTGGACGGGAGGGGATGAAACGAGTAGTTAAGGAAGGAAACTGGGATATGTCATCTAACACACTAAACCTATTCTGAGTGAAGAGCTGGGCTGATGCATGTGTCGTTTGTCTAACCTGGTGATAATAGTTGGAAGGACGGCGAGAATTCCTGAGTGTAGGCCAACCGCCGATTGTGTTCTTATTGACCTCTTCCATCGTACTGATCCGTGTGTCAATATAATGTACCATTCGCCTTCTGAAGATCAGCTTTGAATGAGTTGAGGAATGCGATAGTGTCCATTGTTGTGAGTTGGTTAGCAACTTAACGACAAAAGCAAATGAGATACACGAAAACTGACAACTAACACGGAATGAAGGATATTAGTATACTAATATATTTATTACTACGGAAGTTACAATAGGGATATTAAATAAATTAAATATACAAACAAACCGACAACAAAAATGATAGAAATAATTATTTAGGACGACAACTGGAGATTAATTATTTCGACAATAACTACTCTATATTATGTTAAAATGTAAATAAAAACGAATTGTAAAATGATGTAATAATGTCACACAGAATCATGAAATAGATTATAGAAACACAAATTAACTTGTTTAAATGAAAAAAAAAAAAAAAAAAAAAAAAAAAAANATTCACAAGATCTTTCATTGATTCAATCAATTCCAATAATAAATAATAAAATGAAAGAAAAGCATATCAAAAATGAGAAATGGAGCTCAATGACCAGCTAAAGAATTAGCGAGAAACATAAAGAAAAACCAGTATAAGTGTGAACTTTTTTTAAGAAATAAAAGTTAAAATTATCGGAATAAATCATATTTATGATCAGATTGAAGAAATTTCAAAACCTGAACTTTTCCCATGTGGGTGTTGGCCCTCCACCAGGTACCTTCCCAGGTGACAGATAGGGGAACACTCATCCTTATGGTGGGTAGCAGGCAGTGATGATATCCCAAATTACCAAGAACCAGTTCTCTAATGGCAGGTGATATTTAAGAACCTATCCTTTTTATTTTTCTTCTCTCTGAGCATGGAAGCAAATCGCTATTTGGTTTCATACCTAATATTTTTTGCCGACTTGTCAGTAATTTTGCATAATCTCTTCTCCATACAGAATAGTGCAGTAGTATACATGTACATTCTGATGTACTTTACAATCTCACATATGGGTTTCAAAAATAATTAAACCTTTTGATAATCGAAAAAAAAACAGCAAGAAAAAAACATTTTATTTGCCAAGATATTTCCATATTGACATTCTATTCACTATATATATTTCTTTGAGGTGGACAATGCTTTTTGATTCTAACATCATCAGCTGTACACTGATTTCTCAACCATATTCAAACTGAGCAGTCCCAACAATCTAATGGAAGACATGAAATTTATTACTAGATATTTGCCACAATTTTCACTTTGAGGTTATTTTTCTCAAATAAATTTTGATCATTATGGGAAACCCTAATTCAACTTCTATGGAACTCAAAGCAATGATATTAATTATATTTTTGCTCTTTGAATAGTTCTGGGTATAGTATGTTTCTGGTGATTTCAAATAACATTTTTGACATAATCACAGAAATCCCATGATGAAATACTTGGTAAAAGTCCAATGAAGGCGGAGTTTCAAATTCTTTCTAGAGAATGACAGCTTCTTCCAGATTCCAGACATCTCGGAATACAATTTTAACTAAACATGATATGAATGATTTCCATCTTGAATATTATTACTTATTATCAGTAGCATTCCTAGGCGGGGGCAGAAGGGGTGGTCTGCCCTAGGCCTCAACCTGTGAGGGACCTCCAAATGGATGAGTAAAAATTAAAAAAGAACAGGTTAATTTGGACACTGATATACTCTAAAGTTTTTAATTCAGTAAAGAATAATTGAGATCATTGTAAATCTACCAAAAAAAGTAAAATTATTATTGTTAAATAAATTATTGTAACAATTGATTATTATTATTATTATTATTATTATTAACTTTATTTGCTACATTGGACCTCTTGAGTCATACTATGTTCACTTTTCTTTGGAGGTTGTACTGTTTGGTTCTTGCGATCCACCTAGTACTGCTTTATTTATTCCCATCATAATTTTCTCAATTTGTCTGAAGTCTCTACAGCCTTTCCATACGTCATTTCTGCTAAAAATTTATGAGTCTTAAGAAGGGAGTTAAGTTTATCTTTGTTGTCTGCATCTGTTATCTAGAATCCAATGGCTTTGAGATCCTGCTGAATTTCTTGGATACATTTTCAACCTGTCTTCTTCTCAAGATTTCTCATTGATTATTGATTATAGTAAATATTGATTGTTGTAAAATAAATCTCCATTTTTTTAATACACTGGTGAAATCAATATGCACTTATTGCCAAGAAAACACATTTGTGTGTGACTTAAAGATGGGGCCTCCTAAAAGACTTCTGCCCCAGGCCTTATAGGTACTCTACTGCTTATGATATGACAATCCATTTATCTTAAAGTCATACTTGTTATCAGTGTATTCAGTAATTTTTGACAGGGAAGACTATTTGTTATCTTCAGAAAAATTAATATGCTGGAATTCCTTAGAAGATGTAGTTTGATTTATTATTGTTTCATAAGCACCACTCTTCTCTCTTAGATGTTAAAATGCTTTATTTCTTCTCTCAATGCAATATATTTACATTTACACATCCTCCTTGGAGAGCATGACAATGAAGAGATTTCTTCTGGTATATAATGAAAACAGATCTCTTATAAAATATTTGTTGCAGAGACACTTAGCTTTTCTAGAAAAATTTTAATACTCATAAAAGATTTTGTATACTTAATCAAAAATACATTAAAATGATTCACAAAAATGCAATAAAATGAAGATGAAGGCAATGACTCAATAAATCCCAAATAATAATCTTCAGATAGTTGTTTAATACTTTAATGTTCTCTCCAGAACACCTTCCCAGGATCAAATTTGCTCTATTTCAACAAAATCCAATCAAATTATTCTACAAATGTGGATTTTAAAATCCTACTAAAGTGAGATTTTGTAGTCTAGAGCAGTCTAAATAGTTTCAGCATCTTGACCTTGAAATTCCATTAAATCCAGAAAAATTGTTGGAGGAAAATCTGTACCCAAACCCTTGATAAAAATGATAAGAATTGGTATGCATAAATTTGTTGATACCTCATAAATTACAATACATATCTTTAAATTCTGATATATCATTTATTAAAATACTTCCTTCTTAATGTACTTTGCAATGTGCTCTACAATTTTGACAGCTGTGAATTGAAATATGGTCCCACTCCCATATCTAACCCCCACTTTTTTTGTTCTATCAAATATTCAATATCAGAAAACATTAAGTCATTAGTTTTGCAAAAAAAAAAAAGGTTAATAAATTTTACCACAGGAATTCATAACCATTTTGTAAGTTTTATCTATGGAAGTTGCATTGTGTGCTCTTTCTTTCAATTGCATTGCTCATATCTGGTCTAGTGCACTTTTAATGAAAAGTGTTCCTTTATTTTATTTTAAGATGTTGGTTGTCTATGTCAGGAGAAACAGAAAGCAAATCTGGATTCTAAACAACATCCTTTACCATAGTTTTAAATTCTGTATCAATCTTTGAAACAAATTAAGAAGCAATATTTAGGATGATATTGTAAATATTTTATTAGTAACATTTTAAAAAGTGCTTTCTGTTTCAAGAAGTTCAATATTGTCCAACATTTTTATGAAATTTCTTGTGAAGTGATTGATTTCATTATGTTCTTGTGTTAAATTCACTCTCTCAGAAAATATTCTAACTAATTCATTTTCTATTCTAAAAAGGGATAACAAATTATATAACTAAAATAAAGTAGCAAATTAAAAAGTTAAAAGAAAAAATGATTTGAAAATGTGTCTCTCTCAGTGCTCAAAATTAGATTTACCCAGAAAGAGAAGTTTGTGATTTTTTGCTCCTTCATGGTTTTGAGGTCATTGATTAAGAATTTTAACTTTGTCCCCTCAAGAAAGTTCAGGAAAAAACTAAAAATTCAAAAAAAATCTGAAATTCATACCCTTTTTAGATTTTTCAGTTATTTCAGGAAATTATGCACTTCATGATAATAATAATAAATTTATTGTCAAAAACAGTACAAACTGCGTATGATCACGTGGAAGACAATAAACTAATTTACTCTCCGGAAGCAAGCAAGGGACCATCCCATCAATTCTGATCAAGGGCCCTAAGGCAGAGGCGGATTCAAAATTTTTTGCATAAGTTCCTAGATAAGATAAAAAGTAAGCTGCGAGTTATAAAACTAATAGAATGTCAATATGTTTGTAATTTTACACAAAAATTAAATGTACAAGTTATTATCGAACTATAGATTATTCTGAGCATAGTGTTTAAAAATCATAAGAGTTGAAAATATCTCTTTGAAAATGTGAATGAGACAGAATTTTCTATCTCATACACCTGCTTGCTTTCCTTTTTTTATTTTATTTTTAAATTTTTTTTTTTTTGCAGGTGAATTATTAGTCCACTTGAGGGCTATGAATTTATATGACAGCATTTTGAAATNATTAGTCCACTTGAGGGCTATGAATTTATATGACAGCATTTTGAAATTTTTGTCCCAAAGTTACGGAGAAGTTTTTGAAAATTTGTTACTTCACGTTTTTCAACATCTTGATTAAGATTTTTAACTTTTCCTGTTTTAAAAACATTGGAAATATGAAAAGAAAAAAAATATATACAGTAAAATTTTGTCCTCTTTCAGGATTTTAACTATTACATGAAACATACATTTCAAAGAAAATTATGTTTATGGTGAAAAAAGTAGATAAAATTTCCTATCATTTATCACCCTGCATGTTTCCTGTTTGGGAAGTAGCCACTTTATTGAGTACGCAGACAACATACTATCATAAACCATGGTGACAATGTAGAACTCTTGTAGCTAAGATTGAATGAGTCTTTTTTTAAGGTGAAAAGATGGTTAGACAAGAAATGCCTAACAGGACATCGGTGTTTCAACAAATTCCTGTGTGGTTACAGGGTTGTTGATGACCCTAAATGTGTCAACTGCCAGAGTAAGATAGGCAGCCCAATTAATGCACCCTATTTAAATGCAAAGCATGGTACAAAGAAAGAGAATTTGGAAAAGAGAAACTATAAATGTTCCTCCTCACAACTACTTTAAAATAGAAGAAAAAATATGGAGGAAAATGTGACTTTTATTATAAAGTGCTGTAAAATTTCATTGAAGTACAAAGAAAAGGATGGATTTAATTTTTTATATTGTGTATACCTGCAATGATATATGTGTGCTTAAAATTTTTCTTTCCATCAGTTTTTGATAAATGTTTAAACCAACTTATTTAACACATTACTATCCATGTGTAAAAGAGGCAAACATCTTTCTGTAGAAAACCTGATTCTTAAAATTAGCATCATCCTGATTGATAAGGAAAAAAGTAATAATATGTTATTAGCTTATATTCTAGGGTTATTTTGCTTTTGCAATTATCATATATGCAGGGGTATAGTGCCAAATTTCATAGTGATATCTCATATCGGACTAGTTTAGTATAGTCAATTACTCCCTATAATAATCTCCCTATTACTGGGAATGATCTGGTAGTCTTCCAGTAATTAAAAATACAAATTAGTAAGTGTCAAAGCTCTATTAGCTCTTATTTAGGTAGATTGGATCATTTGAATAAAAAAATATTTTTTATAACTATATTTGTATTTTGCTCTTTTTAACTTGTGCAAATGGCATAATCATGGTAAGACCTATGATTTGAAAAGGAACACTGCTCCCATGACCAAAGCAGTGCGTGTGTGACATTCCCACATGCTCCTGCTTTACTACATCCCAGCATACATGATCAATATTACAATACACCTATTTCCTCTTTCTTAGAACTATGTCATTACATGATGTTACTATTGTTCAAATGTAAATTTATACTAGTTGTATTAATTTTACAGTTCAGATTCAATGAAAACAATCGAACATTACCATTGATCACCATTTTGTAGGAATTCTGTCCGTATTGCTCTCTCCCTTGCACTTGTTATGATATCAGCAATTATCATGCTATCATTCCCAGTTCTGGCACTCATTACTGAAGAGACACACAGTATGATGTTGTGTTACAAGGATGAAGTCATGTAAAACTGTAATAAATAAAGTGATTTATTAAAGTATCTTGAATAGTTGAAGAACTTAAAATAACTATAATAATGACAATGGGAGTTTACACAGGGGGAGAGGGGAAAGTAAGGGGTCCATATCTTCTCCCTAACCCCAAATATGGACCAAAAACCATATTAAGTTTTAAATAAATGAAATAAATTTTTAATTAATAAAAATAAATTTTTAAATAAATGAAAAAAGTTAATAAATTTAAATATGATCAATCATTTTCAAAAAAAATTCAACACAAAGTTTAAGAACAAATTTTTCCTAAGTTTGAAATGAATACCTTGGTTTTTGGGCTGCTAATGTTGAAGTCTCCCCTCCCCACACATACATAAATTGATAATTATTCCCTGATCTGAATATCTATGAGGTTGCATTAAGTGGCATAATAGGGTGAACTAATAATAAATTTATTGTCAAAAAAGCAGTACAAACTGCATATGACCACGTGGAGGACAATAAACTAATTTACTCTCTGGAAGCAAGCAAGGGACCATCCCATCAATTCCGATCAAGGACCCTAAGACAGGCAGATTCAAAAATTTCAGCAAAATTTCTTAGATAAGATAAAAAGTTAGCTGCGAGTTTTAATACTAATAGAATGTCAATGTGTTTGTAATTTAACACAAAAAATGTATTTTACATGTACAAATTATTATTAAACTATAGATTATTCTGAGTATAGTGTTTAAAAATCATAAGAATTGAAATAACACTAAATTCACGATTTATTGTTACAATAAACTAATTATGAGTAGTTTCATAAATGAAATCTAAAAGTGACCACACCAAACAACAATAAAATATTAAGAGCTGAAGAACTTTAATAAATTATCCTTTATGGAGTAGAAAGTGTCTTTCCCAATCTACATATCATGATCAAATAATGTTAACTATTGCTGTTTTCATCGCTAGCTGTGAGAGATTTTTCAGTAAATTAAAAATAATTACCTTGCTAAGTATAAAAAAAAGAAATTGAGGAAACTGATTTTGAACACATCATTCATGAATTTCCATCAGCTAAATCTAAGAAGATGCAGCGAGAGTTCTAATGCTTACATATTATCAAATAATGTATTCTTTCATAGTTATTTTCTTGCCACCAAGATGAAATAATCAGTCTAGATATAATGTATATTTTAATAAAAAAGTTTTTAAACTACATATGTCTTCTTAACTACATATGTTTTTTAACTACAATGTCTTCTTTTATCTTGATTTGTGTCTTTGGTTTATACTTATGGTGATTATTTTAGGTTGTACACAATTGAACATTTAGTTTTATGCATTTAATTGAGTTGATTTAGATTGTTTCAACAAACAAAGATGCAAAAAAAATTTTTGCATTACAAAGGAATGTAAGCACAGTAAATATATAAAATTGTACACCCTTGGTTTAACTATATATTTATTACTTTATTTTGAAGATCATTAATTAGAACAAAAAAACTAAAGATTGTTTTGCATCTTTGAAACCAACTAATGAAAATTTGAGTGTTTAGCAATATGCTTGCTCATGGGTTTTCTCCAACAGCCCAGGGTTCTATATAGTGGTACGCATACACCCCCCAACCACACACTTATTGCCCCAGCATTACAAAAATTTCTAAGGAAATTTATTTCAAATTATTCTTATTTTGCGTTCAAAATGGCGAAACTCACATCAAATATTTACATAACGTGATAGTGATTAAAGGGTAGTTGAAGAAATTACACATTCAAACTTAATTCACGTTAAAACTAACTCATAAAAGCGGCAAATAAGTAGAGCAACATAGCAACAGCGACCTACATGTCGCGATGCGACTTGTAAAATGGCCTTCACTCGCCCTCCGTAACGACTTACGATGGCTCGAGTTCCTTATATGATACATATAAAGGACTCTACCGATAGCGACTCATCTGTATTTGCACACGGACAGTAGACCGGCACTCCACAATATCTCTTGTATCCACCTATTAAAATTAATATAATAGAAATGAGCGCATTTTACATTAATAGGAAATACATGTATAAATACAGTTCGACTCATGTTGGACCTATGTTGTTGATCATGGATGAAAATAAAATAGTCTTTAAATATATATTTTCCTTTTCTCGGTCCGGCGAACCCCTTTTGACCCGTTATTTTGCTCTCTCCCTCTAGTCGGGTTTAGATTAGTATCAGCACGTTAGAACTTAATATATACCTCCTACAACAAGTACAAATTTCGAATATTTGAGCAGGGGAAAGTTTAGTGCATGCCACGAGTGAAATTTTCCTAGACCTGACGAAAACCCCAAGGCAAACCCTAAGGTTATAGATCACCCCCAGTTATTTCTGCGTAGACCTCTGATCAGTAATGCAAGGAACAGCAATAAATTAAAATACTGTGATTTACGAGCATTCAGTATTCCTTTAATTTTTGAAACTACCAAAGCAAGGTTTAATTGTAGAACCATTCACATGATCTGAGTACTAATTTTTCTGAGTTACCTACTTGTTGTTTATCACATTGTAAATTGTTCCCCTCAGATAGGTAACCTCCTGGATGAGGAAAGTTTCCTCCTGAAATAGCTGACAGGAACACTATTGGTGACTGGGAGCTAATAGTTTTCAGTTATACCAACTCTCATATAAAGACTACTCTCATCACTTGCTAGTTTGGTTCTTCGTTTATCTGTACATTCATAAAGTTGGTTTCTGCCTTCATTTTTGCAGAAACGTTTTGGTGGTTCCGTAACACTATCTCCAAATCGATTCAGATCTTCAAATCTTTCCAGCCTAGCTCTTAAATTCTGCATTTTCATTATCAGTTCACTGTCTGACGCTGTTTTGAGCCTCCCTCTGTTTCTTTCTAAGACACTTTCATCATCGTCATCACTATCATCATTTGCAAGACGAGCGTAAGTTTCTTCTTGCAACTTTGGTTTTCTAATGTTTAGTTCATCGTCTGGTTTCTGTCTGTCCTCAAAGGAATTATACGCTGTATCTATTGAAGGAAAATACAAACTGCGTGCCAATAGCATGCCCCTAACTTCAGAATCATCAACCTTTTCTTCTGCTAGATGATAATCTAAGGATGTTTTTGATGGAAATTGAGGTTTCCGAAAACCATGAGGTGAACTGCCGCAATTAAGAGTAGATATACAAATATCTAACGATGGTTCTTGAAATTCTGTTGAAGTTTTCATATCTCTTTTCATCTGCTGACCAAATGGAACACGTGAGGAAGATCCACAAGAAACTTCCTGTGGGTGGATTGACCGCTTTGGAGACGGAGTCTGTGAGAGAGATTTCTCCTTAGGTCTTTCACTGTGAACGGGCGGGGGCGTTGAGGAGGGTCGACTCGCAACATTCTGCTGCACGGCCGGAGGAGGAGAAGGAGCGCTTGAGAGACGTTGAACTGGTAAATGTTGTTTTATTTCGGGAAGTACTGTTGGTGACGATGGCAGTGACAGTGGATAACTATCTTGTTGGGGAGAGAGAAAAAGTTCTTTTTTCGTCTGTGTACACGACTTACGCGACGGACGAACTAGTTCCTTCTTTCTAAATTTTGGATAACATGGACAGAAACCCTCGGAAGATAAATTTTTGGTACACTCGATAAGTTTCTGTAAAATTTCAATAAGAGTTTTTTTTATGTAATCGGGCGAGCGATCCCTCTTTTCACTTCCATTAGTTTTAGGCATCATGAGATTGGAAATGAATATCCTCTTGTAAATTTTTTTTTAATTTTCCTGTGAATGAAGAGGATTTATTACAGTTTGATCGAAACAATTGTTTTCTTAGAATTGAAAACACATGACGTCATGATGTCGACTGCTTCCTTCCATTGTCAGTTGGGCATTTTATTCTCATCAATAACACATTTATGTCTTCAGTCTTCAATGACTAACACTGAAGGAGTTGATAGGATGCATCTTAATATTTCTATCGACAAATATACACAACTACAAACCATCACAACTGATTATGAGGCACGTGACAGTCTAGTGTTGATTATATATCTTACCTCAGCAATATTTGGTGCGTGAACGCACATTAACAATGAAATCGGTCCAACCATTGTTAAAATGTTATGATCTTCAAGTAATAAGGTATTTATTTACATCAGGAATCAATGTTGCATAGTTAATGAAATAAAATCGTAGAAAATCAGTACATTTAACTACATGTTTGATATGATATATTCGTATTAAATAAGAATTTTAATTTGAAGAGTGTCACATTAGTCGATTTTCTGTGTATTAATGTTTAACAGTCTTCGTTGCATATCACCTATAAAAATGTTTTATACATTTTTCTCCACGACCTACTTGATCATACTGATGATCACTTTAGAACTCGTGATGAATTCAGGAGATGTCTATAGCGATATGGTGAGTGTTTGAACTATTGTAGTGTTACAGCGAAACAGCTCTACTGTCATCCATGTACCAAGGCCTACTATCTATGTATCTATGGCTTTGCCCTATAGTTATATTACTTCATGACTATACTTCGTACGGCGTTAGAATTTAACTTTCTAACGACGTGGTATGTTTTCCGACCGCCCGGGTAAGCGCCACAGACATTCCCAAATTGTGGGCAAGATTTTAATTATTTGTATGCGGAGGTGTCATACATACTATAAATATTAATATGATCATGGAGATTGTTGTCTATCTTGACGGGATGTGCTGTTATTTTTATCATCGGACTTAATGATGTGGAAAAAATGTCTGAAAACCCTACCCGGGAGACTTAACAAGACCCTGAAATATAGATGTTGAAAAAATTTTGATATACTAGCTGATTACCCGGCGTTACCCGGGATTTTTCTTAGACTTTTCTTCTTTTACTCAGGAAAAAATCTATGTTGTAAGATCAAAATACCTTTATTTGCTGATCTTTAACATTTACAACATCCTAATTTTTCGATATCATAATAATACCAAATTTGACTGCATACATGAGGCATGACGCCGCTGCACCATTTCATTGAAATTCTTGTAAAATCTTAACTTCATCGTCATTTTACGATATAAAGACATTTTTTCTCAGTGTTGAATGCACAAAATAAATAATTCACTAAATATGATGATTGGTTTTTTCCTTGTTAAATTTCTGTCTTAAATTGAAGTATTTTTACACTCCAATTTTTATAACGGTTCATCAATAATTTAGATAATTTTTGTAGATAGACATATGCTGTCGCGCGTTTTTGTAGAACTACTTGAGACAAACAATATTGCCATTCATAGTTGTCACCTATCTCTAACCATCTAGGCTGCGTAAGCAAGTGTAACTCTTTTTCCCGATTTCATGAACTTTTATTATAAAAAAGGTTTTCTATCTTTATTAGTACACATTAAAAAAATAGAAGTTAGCCTATATTTATTCTGGACATCTCTACTATCTCTTTGCCATATTTCATCACGATCAATTCAGTGGTTTAGTCGTGATCAGGTAGCAAACAGACATATACTTTCGTGTTACACATTTATATATGGAGTATGGATTGTAAGAATACGTTTGTTTCGATTTATCTATATTTTTAGCTACACATCGTTGTAATGTATTGATATTAAAATTGAAACGTCGAATAATATATTTTTAATTTTTTATTGAAGACTGGTATACCTTTTTATTTATTCAATATGAATATTTACTTATAATGAATATTTATGAAATGGCCTGTGTAAGAAAATGTACTTTCATAGTTCATGAACAAATCTTCTATTATACACTTATTAAATGCGTTTTAATGCAAAGCCTTAGATCCAATAAGCACGTAAAGGCATAATATATTTTGGTTCCATCTAATATTCTGAATGATCTGATTTGAATATATATATATATATATATATATATATATATATATATATATATATATATATATATATATATATATATATATATATATANAACACAATCGAAAAATGACATAAATGGTTTAATTAGTCATTAAACACAGATAAAATAATCTCCGGGAATTTACTAAATGAATGGTGGGTTCGAGTTATTTTTACTTTAGTATGTCCCACATACAGAGTTCCTTGTTACAGGAAAACGCTTTATTCATAATAAGATTGAATCAATTAATAAAAAAACTACCCTCTACTAGTAAACATTACCATCCACACACAAAAAGAAACCAAAATTCACACGGAAACACACACAAAACTTACATGACTATATCTCTGAAAACTTGAGAATGTGAATAACAACCAGTCAAACTAAAAATATTGATTGAATTTTTAAAAAAAGGAAGACATGATCATAATTGCTCATTATTCTTAAGGCCTTGGTTATTTATACAAATACAAGAGTCCTGTGAGTGGGCCATTTCAGTCCTTGTTCGAAGCACTTTTTACGATCGCTGCCATTTAGTTGCTTTAACTACTTGGAACCCCAGCTTCCACAGGTTACCTTAATGATTTGATGACCAGAATAGTCTAAGCATCGGGGAAAGTGAGGATGCCCTGATTTAGTCCAACTTGTTCTCGAAAGCAAACATCTATAAACTCGAGTCTGCGCAAGTAGTGCATAACTCGGACTGCATTTAAATTAGTGATCAAAACTAATTTATCCGAAACTTTACGATTGAAAATCGAGACATGTTCTCGGACTAACTCTCAGAATCTATCTCAGAAAACGAATCTTTGAATCACGAACAAATTCGTAATGAAAACTCCGAATCTCAGACGTCAAGTGACGTGTTAAGATAAAATTCGGGACGCATCGAATGCGACCCAGATAGATGTGCTTCAGAGTAACTCGACATGAAACGCGTCTGAAAGATACTCGAAAAACGAAAAATCTGATGTAAAATCAATGAGCTAATAATCATAATCATCCCCGAGCCTCTCGGCGACCTCTTTTATCGACTCACCTCCCACACGGTCCCCCCGAAGTCATCTCACATGACATCGTCTTTTTTGAAACATGTAACTACTTCTAGCCAGTAGCCACAAATTTCCCCTTCCTTCATCGTTTCACGATTGGCTAAACTTTTAACGCCTAGCACATGTTCATAACCAATCCGATCGCTCCTTTCCATAAAATTTTTCTCCTTAAGTTCCACCGATTTTTCCACAATTTTGAATTCAACGTTTTTTTCTGGAATAACAACTAACTCTGGAAAGTTTTCGAACCATTTAACAGTCATTCGCATTGTCTTTGGTCTCTTCCTTAACCGTCCGCGACGCCCACAGTCAACGGTCGTAGCTTTATGATCTCTGCTGCGGTACCCTAGACGATTCTCAGGCCCCTCTGTAAGTGGGTCAAATCTTCCCACACCCACGCTTTCTTGGGTCGCGGTCTCTTTGTTGATCCTTTCGTCCTTTTAAATCTGTAAAGGGAGGTTACCTCTCTCCCTACCTCCAACATGTGCTTCTCTGGCCGTTGCCCTTTAACACCCCAAAGTTTTGTTACTAGCGTCCTCCAACGTCTTTCTTATAATTTTTCCGTTAGTTTCCCTTTTAAACAGAACGACGCCATCTCTTGCGTCTTTGTAAATTTTCTACCCCCTTTCCACTTTTAACCGAAAATACATGCGTCGTACGCGACCACTCTTCTTTTCTCTGAAATTCTATACTTGCCGTCCAAACAATAAACCATAAAACCCAGTGTCCTTTTTCCAACGACCGTCCATCTTCACCGTTGCCTAGCAGACAGTCGGTTACGACTCCGCTCACTTTCGAAATATTTTTACTCGTCCTGATATTCAATTTTAATTAAGAATTATTAGATTCTTACAATATATACGTGCGTTTATGTATTATACATGTATATACATATTGCTGGCAATATGTTCTTTTCTCACAAATTTTACATCCCTTAACTGCAGGTACACGTATATATTGCTTCATTTGAGGTACACGTAGGTCAACTTTGACCCGGCAGGATTTTAAAATCCTGTCTGAATTTGATGTAACCGAAAAATTCTGATAGATTTATATTCGGACGTTTTTTATATGAACACATCTAGATCAAAGAAACAATTAGTATACTTAGCTATATTAAAAATACAAAAAGTAAATCAACATTTTCATTCGGGGAATACATAATAAACTGGCATAATACCTAGATTTGCAAAAAAAGAAACAAAAAAAAACGAAAAATAAATTATTTTTTCTCATAAAAAATGTGAACTAGAAATGTATTCTTTTTAATAATTGCACAAATGGATAGCAAATATACATGGAACAAATAATAACATCCATCCTTTGGTTGTCAGGATAGGAATGTTGAGTGAGATCAATTACTTGTAAATAAAATATATGTTTTTATAAGAAAAGAAAGTTACACGTGGCAAACTTTCGTGCGTTACACACTGAATTTTGCAAACATATTTGTGACCTATTGTTCAAATTATGTTAGTTTTATGGTCTTCTTTATAATAGTTGTGACAATGAGAACACCAACAAGCCGTGTGAAACCTCCATTACTAATGGTTTCTTGTCGCCTAAAACACTCGATATGAGCAGATTTCAAGTTCTCTGCGCAAATCAGAAATATCAAATCGAAAAATCGTGTGTGGCTGGATGAGATTTCGACCCAAATCAGAGTTTAATGTCTTCCGTCCCATGAGTTTTTTGGTCCATGTTCACCAGAGACTCATGGAACAAAGAGTCACACTCAAGGTACACGTGGGGTCGAAGTGAGCCGAGGATGACAATAAATTACGTAATTACCGACAGATAAAAGTAACACATAACCGGTGCAAATAATTAATGCAACTGAGGAGGAATATATGGCAGGGAGATGTTTTTAAATACATATTTCAGAGCCGGTTTTGGCAAATAAATATTTTTCGGTTGACTATAACTTTGTGTTTCATTAAAGTAAACCGAATACAACACCATTTTCTTATTATAACAGATAGAATATTTTGAAATTGAAAATTCTCCCCCAAAACGACTTTAATATCTATAATTATATACTATAACATTACTGAACATAAATTCAGGGAGAATTAGGTACATTTGGGTGTTGTGAGATTTCGGAGGACCACATAATGAAGATGAGATGGGAGTTGAGAGATATAAGAGCCCAAGAAAATAATTTAATAACATGAAAATTCAACTAGTAAAATATACCATTAAAATAAGGAAGGATTAAAAGAGAAAGGATTGTGGATTCAAAACGAATGGATTACGTTGTAAGCGAATGGATTATGGTCGAAAGCGTGGCTTTAGTAAGCGTGGGGATGCTAACCATAAAATGGTCTCATGGGCCGACTACCTGTGATGAGATCAGCGAGAGATGCTTGGTGTCTCGTTGAAGGCGGTTTGGAGAAGAGTCCTTTGGTTGAGAACGAGATGAGAAGTATGCACGAGTCAATGACAATAAATGTCATTGAAACATGCAGTCGAAACTATGCTTTTGTGGCACCTTGCGTCGCAATCTAATGCGTGATGTCACAGTCGATCACGTATCAAACTGGAGGTATCGATTGTCCAGCTAGTCGAGTGAACACAACACTAGACGGACGTAAAGCTATTTAAAGTTGTCCTGACAAGGAAATAGAATAAAGTTCTTTGCATTTCTTGATGATTTAAAGCTTGTTTATCAACACAATTTTCACCTTCTTCTTCTCCCCTCTTATTAAAAACTCAATTTACTTTGAAATGTAATCCGCTGAATTAATTGAAAGCTTAACTTTTACAGCTTGCATCCTATTCTATTGCTATTAACAACTACACCTCTTCATCTCAAGATATGTCAGAAGGCATTTTTCACTAAAATTGTAAAACATTTGAAAATTGTAGTTCCACATCTCATATATAGCTCTTGAAATGATTCTAGTCTCTCTTCCCACTTCACTCTGACCTAACTTTCCTTTTTTCGTGTCCAAAGCGATATTCCCTCTACTTCTCTCGCTCCCACTATTCTGCGTTAATTTGAAGGGACGCCAGGGAACGAATCAACAAGTACAAGTTTAAACTCAACAAATGGTTTATTGCAGTAATTGTTACAAGTGAACAATCTTGTCCGAGATAAGGGGACTACAGAAAGTACCAAAAGCGTAGCCGTGTCGTCTTCCAAAAGTCCAAGCAGTCCGATGTTCCAGAGTCCAGAAAGAGAGATCCAATGTCGATAGCAGCGTTGTCGTCGTCGTAAATAGGTTGATAGATCGTGGTAACTTCGTAACTAGCTAAGCTCACTGTGCTTCTCTCTTCATCTGTTGTGCCTTGCCGCTGCCATTATATAGCCAGCGCCCTGGAGGTGGTGGTGACGGCGACCGGGCGACCGGATGGTGGCGGTGGCGGTGGCCTGCGCAGAGAGCCCTCTGCGCAGGTCGTTTGGTGGGGAAGGAGGGGCTCCTTCCCTGCTAGCTCTCGCTTGAGCGCGCCCGGCACGACGTTGGCCGGGGCAGCCCGAGTTGCCCCGATCGTTGCCGCGACGGCGGCAAATACAATTTTGTGGTACGCATACCACAAAACCCCAGTTGTAAACCTCACCTAGTTCGGTCGAGCAGGGTTTGAACCCTCGCTCTCATTGTGGTAGAGGAGAAGGCGCTACCTCTAGACTACTGCTGTCGATTTAGTTGTCTAGGGAATAGAGGTCTAATTTAAATAATAAGATGATCTACTGGAAACCTTCCAGTAGAAACCTTCCAATGTCGATGAGTCTTTCCTTATATCTATTCTCTCTACCCTCACTAAAAGTTCATACAAACTAAGTGTCTGCCTAACAGTACGTTCACCTAATGATCTGAATCTCACTTTTGAAGTAAGGACAATTTGTATTTGAATGAAAACAATGCGCTTTGTCTCCCGTGGGCCAGACATACCTGTTCTTCTCCATCCATCTACCGGGCCGGGCTTATCCGAAGCAAAACTGGAGGAGAATGTTTTTGTTGGGCTCGATGTAAGAAAGTTGATGGAAGACGACGATTGTGAGATTATAATGGAAGAAGATGGAAAAGTCTGGAAAGCTTTCAAACATTCTGTAAATGATTTTCTGAAGAAGAATTCAGAATACAAAACTATTGTGGGAGAAATACTTGAAAAGTTTAATAAGCTGAGGTACAAAATAAGGAGGAAAATTCATATTTTACACTCCAATTTCTAGACTACTTTCCAGAAAATCTTGAAGTGAGGAGCAGGGTGAGAGATTCCATCAGAACATCCAATACTAGGAAAGACGATACCAGTATAGGTGGATGTCCCGATGATAGCTGAATAATGTTGGATGGAGAAAAGAGACGAATCTCAGCAAATTTACACAAAGTGATCAAAGAAGTTTTGATGGAGAAATAAAATGTGTCAACTAGAACTTGTGACATGTATTTTCACATGTCACAAACACTTTTACATATCATTGTTCTTGTTAGTTTTGCATTAACATTTTTTAAATTAAAATAAATGCTATAAAATGCTACAGTAGTACTCATAACAGTAAGGTATAAATTATTGCTTTTCTCCGTTCATATACTATAGTTATCTGGTTAGTTTAAGCTCAAAACTATTTCTCTTCTTTCAACACAGCAAAATAAAATGGTTTTCGAAGATTAATCTCTTCTCATTCATCTACAGGTTTCGATATTATGACGCGAACAATATTCCCTCGATAGACTAATAGTTTACTTTCAGGAATATTTTGACTTAATTCTTTTACGAAGCATGAGTCAGTTCTTCAATAATTGAGTTAATCAGAATTTCACTGTACAAATATCGATGAGATCCGATTATTAAATGAGTATACGTACCATCCACTACTTGTGTTAAAATCGTATGAACTTGGGACGCAGGTGGGCTTTGTCAGTTCAGAAGGAAAAGTGTCCGACATGTACTCGGAGTTTATTTCAAGCATTCCAGAACGGCCTGCACTACCCATCCCGAGGAGAGCAATATTCGATGTGAACCTTCGTGGAATTCTGTTCGCTTTCTCTTCTTACATTCAATGCAATTTTCGTAGAAATTTAGATTCTTCTTTCTTCTTAAATCCTGTTACTCCGCAGTGGAGCATAGGGTGTCCGTAAGAACGTTCCATCTAGTACGGTTACCGGCCGTAGCCTTAACTTCTTTCCATGTCATACCACATGTCTTCATCTCCCCCTGGACGGATCTTCTCCAAGTACCCTTCGGTCGCCCTCTTCCTCGCTGACCTTGTGGGTTCCAGTCCAGCGCTTGTCTCTCAGTTGCATCGGCAGACTTTCTAAGAGAATGACCTATTCGTCTCCATTTTAATTTTTTTTATTTGATTCCCGATAAGTTCTTTTTCAGTCAATTTCCGCAGTGCATCATTTCTTATTTTTTCAGGCCAGTATATCTTATGGATTTTCCGCAAACATCTATAACAAATATTTGCAACCTAGATTGTGTGAAAGTATTCCATCTCCATGCCTTTGCTCCATATAATAAGATGGATTTAACTACACTTCTGAAGATCTTCATTTTTGTTTTCGCTGAGATGCACTGGTTTCTCCAAGTGGGATACAGATTTGTAAATGCTGCATTGGCTTTGTGTATTCTATTGAGAACATCTTCATCAGAGCCTCCAGTTTTTAATATAATACTACCAAGGTACACCAACTTATCAACACTCTCTATTTGTTCATCTGCCACTTTTATTTGTCGGTTAGTTCTTGCATTGATTCTAAGTTCTTTCGTTTTAGAGACGTTGAATTTGCGGCCTGTATCAGAGATTTCCTTGCACAGAGTCCACTTTTTCCTGCATATCTCTAAAACGCTGGATAAGTAAACACAGATCGTCGGCATAGTCAAGCTCCCCCAGAATCTCCATAAGGGTCCATCTAATTCCACGTTTTGACGCTGTTGCTTTCTTCATTACATCATCAAGTACCAAAAGGAACAGAAATGGCGATAAAATGCACCCTTCACGAACACCAGATGTTACATGAATTGGTTTGGACAAATTTCCATTGTGGATTACCTGGCATGTGTATCCATTGTATAATATTTACTTGTATAATATTTACTATTTTTGGTGTTATTCCATACCTGTTTAATACCCTCCAGATATTTTGATGAACGAGGGAATCAAACGCCTGTTCAAAATCAATGAACATAAGGTATAGCGTGGAGTTCCATTCTATGCTCTGTTCTACAATTTTTCGTAGGGTGTTTATGTGGTACACGCAACTACGGTTCTTCCTAAAACCTGCTTGTTCCTTCCATAGCTTCATCTCCCATGAGCCTTCAATTCAGTTTAAAATAATTCTCGACAATATTTTCCCAGGTACTGACAACAGCGATATGCCTCTCCAATTTTTACATTGCGTTTTGTCACATTTTTTCGTCACTCAATCTTCTAATCAACTGTCACTTTTTCCCGCATCCACACTTTCTTAATAAGGGGATGCAACATACGTGTTGTCGTGTTTATGTCAGCTGTGAGTATTTCGGGTCATATATTGTCCTTCCCCGGAAATTTCCCATTATAGGTTTCAGGGCTGCTTTAACTTCGTTTTGATATCTGATGTTGTACTGATATCTGATTCTATCAGCTGAGAATTTGGCTCAGATCTATCATTTCCGTCAACTATTGCAACCGATCCGTTCAGCAAGTCTTTATAGAATTCTGTCCATCTGTTCATCTTTTCCTGTGAGCAGTGTTCCCTCTTTGATTCTTAGTGGATAGATGTACTGTTTTCTTCCTCCAGACAATAACCGCGTTATTCGATAAAGCTCCTTTAAGTCACCTTTACCTTCAGCCACCTCAGCCTGTTCTGCAACATCTTTCACCCATGTACGCTTATCTCTCCTTGTACTTATTTTAATAGATTTGTTAATTGAGTTATACTCGGAAGTGACTTTTTCCTTCTGACTTCTTGTTTTGCAAGAGATATGTTTTTGCTTCAGAAGTTGTCTTTGCTCCATGAGATTCCATGTTTCATTGGTCATCCAATCCTCCTTGAGGTTGGCTTTGTATCTCATGGTTTTCTTACTGACGTCTAGTAAATTACTTTTGAGAGTCTCTCAATTTGTTTCCACATCTTCATCCTCTGTGTTTATTTCACTTAACACCTGGTACCTATTTCGCAACTCCAATTTGATTTGGTTTCTTCTCCCCTTCTCTCTGATTTTAGCGGTATCAAATCTCTTGTCTCTTGATTCAAATTTTCGTTTGTGGGTCAGTATTTTCATTCTGACGCTAGCGACTACTAAGAGATGGTCACTCCCAATATCTGCGCCTCGTTTATTGCGTATATCTAGGAGAGATTTTCTCCATGCTTTTTTAATAGCAAAGTGATCTATCTGATTTTCAGTATTTTGATCAGGAGAGAGCCAGGTAATTTTGTGAAATAATTTGTGCTTAAATAATGTCCCTCCTATGATTCGATCTTGATGCGCACACAAGTTAATTAGTAGTTCTCTATTTTCATTATTTTCACCTACTCCGTGGGGACGTATCATCTGTTGAATACCACGATTGTCACAACGCATCTTGGCGTTTAAGTATCCCATTACAATAACAATATCTCGTTTCTTGGCCTTGTTGAAAGTGTCTTTCAATTTCATATATCAATCAGTTTTTCTCTCTAGGTCACTTGTTTCAGTGGGAGCATAACACTGTATTAAAAGAACGTTTCTTAATTTTGATTTGCATTTGGCTGATATGATTCGGTCAGAAACAGGGTGCCACTCTATGATACTTCTATGAAAGATTTGTGTTAACAATATCCCAACGCCATTTCTTTTATTTTCACTTTCTGATACTCGAGGATAAAGAAGAGTAAAAGCTCCACCATTAGTAGTCAGAGATCGGAAACCTTCCCATTTAATTTCACCGTTATGTCAAGTTTATAACGTTCCATTTCTTTCAGTACGATTGAGTTTACCAGCCTCTTACATAGTTCTTGTGTTCCAATACCCAATCTTCGTTTTCATGGCAAAAGTTGTCCTCGTATCTGTCCAGCTATTTCTCACATTGGTTTCTTTAATCAGTGTAAATTTTCTGAGAGGGGAGGTGATTGGCCTAGTCTCTCCTAGTGCCGTGAAGGGGCTGCCTCCTCAAGACCTGGGCACAGGCCCGCGTGCGTTGCTATTATGCACGCTCGACTAAGCATTTCCTCCCGGCGTAAATTTGGTATGGTTATCCCGCCAATTCTCGGTCGTCATTGCCTTGTTCGTGATAACAGGGCCCACCACGTGAAGGTGAGGATGGCATTTGAGTGAGAGATCCTCAATAGCCATTTTCCCTTTTTTAAACCAAGAAAACCATACGTATACTTGAGTTTTACTAAGAGCGTGATCTTTGTACGCTGTTTGGATCATCACAAGTGACGAAAGCTTTCGATACAGTGAACCATGATATTCTCTTAGAGACGTTGTACAATGCAGGAATCAGGGGAATCGAACACAAATGGTTTATATCGTATTTGGGCGCACTCAGTTCACCAGAGTCAATGGTCAGACCAGTAATTAAGTAGAGATATTCCGTGGAATACCGCAAGGTTCTGTATTGTCTGGTCTTTTTCTTATTTATGTAAATAGTTTGTGGAATGGTTTATTTAAGGGACGATTGTCAGCACATGCATATGAGAGAGCGTTATTTTACAGAGTGAAAACAATAGCAGAACTAAAAGGGATATGTAAGATCATGTTAATCTACTAAAATTGTGTTCATTAATTACAATATGGTCATGAGCCCTACAACTAAATATGTATTATTTAATATTAGAAAGAATTACACCTTTATAACTCCATTAAAGTATCATGAAATAGCTTGTGATGATGTCAATTGTTCATGTCCTCAAATTGAAAAGGTTGACGAAATTAAATACTTAGGGTTAGTAAGTGATTCACATTTAAGTTGTGAAAGTCATGATTACCATGTTAGAAATAATTTACCATGTTAGAAATAATTTACCATGTAAGAAATAATTTACTTCAGAATATTTTTACATGTTGAAGTCTATTTGTAATAATGAGTTATTAAAAACGATGTATTTTTCATGTGTAAATTCTAGACTTGAATATGGACTTCACATTTGGGGGGGGGACGTATGTGACTATTTTAAGATCTTTGATAATCTTACAAAAGTCATTTATTCGTTTGATTACTAACAGACAAAAGATGGAGCACACAACATATGTATGTATATAAGATATTAAAACTGTTCTATAACAAAAGTAGCAAGGAAAGAGATAAAGTAAGGAGAAAAAACATAATTTGAGGAGTAAATTTGATATACATATACCAAAACCAATCCTTACTGTATATAGGAAATTTTTCACTTTTTTAGCTCCGAAATTTTTTAATGTCTTACCAAATAACATTTAAAAAGGTAGAAAGTAAATATATATTATTAAAATAACTTAGAAAATTTCTAGTTGGGATAGACGATATTGATACCTTCTATTATTCAATTATACAAATAATTAATAGTACATATAAAATATGATAGTTTAACTAAAGAATTTTGTGAATTTACTAGTTCAAATGTTTAATGTTATGATACATAGGATAAGCTAAACTTGAAGATTCATGAGTTCTTTTCCAAATTGTTCAATTTTGTTAGTAAAATATGAGTAGGTTATAAGTTCTTTAGGGGAAGTCAATAATAATAATAATAAATTTATTGTCAAAAAACAGTACAAACTGCGTATGACCACGTGGAGGACAATAAACTAATTTACTCTCCGGAAGCAAGCAAGGGACCATCCCATCAATTCCGATCAAGGGCCCTAAGGCAGAGGCGGATTCAAAAATTTCAGCAAAAGTTCCTAGATAAGATAAAAAGTTAGCTGCGAGTTATAATACTAATAGATTGTCAATATGTTTGTAATTTTACGCAAAAAATTACATGTACAAGTTATTATCGAACTATAGATTATTCTGAGTATAGTGTTTAAAAATCATAAGAGTTGAAAAAAAACCCACTAAATTCACGATTTATTGTTACAATAAACACGCCCCTAGACAAAGCCTAGAGAACCTGTATAAGAAATCCG
>NNCF01126193.1:1713179-1727983 GCA_002313205.1 Laupala kohalensis
GCCTATAAATACACAAAACAACAATTCCGGTGTCGGTCAGATTAACTGCAGAAAATTCGAACACACTATCTACGCAGAAGTTCTCGTAGCGTGGCAGTGGAGAAGATAAAATATCATTACGAACGTAGATACACGTACCTCCGTGGGGATTTTTACCTTTAAAATTTTGCCGACAGTAAGAACTTGCTAAATAATAATTAGAAATAGCAGTATCGTTGATGTTGTTAGTTGAAAGCCAATGCTCTGTGAGGCATAGCAAATCGAATCGATTTTCGTGTACCAGAATTTCAATGTCTGTCAATTTGTTTGAAAGGGATTGGACATTATGATGAAATATAATTATTTTATTTTCGCAAAGAGTTTGTGACTCACGAGAAATGGAATCGACGTTAGATTGTGGAGAGGAATTTGAAATTGGTACAGCTTCTAGTTCCGGATGAAGCTCGCACACAGCACCTGAACGCGATTGTCACCTTCGAGTACCACATCGTACTCCTGAGCGCAAGTTGTAACGGTGTATGGGGGCGACAGGAGGAATAGATGTTGACGTGGGAGATGAGGAAGCAGTAGGTGAAAGAACGGGGACAGGAGAAGAAATGGGTGTGGAGATAGGAAGAGGAAATGGTGATGAGGTAGGAGCAGAGGGAGGTGGAGGAGATGAGGTAGAAGTAGAGGGAGGTGGAGGAGGAGATGAGGTACGTGCAGGAGGAGGTAATGGAGGAGGTGGATGATGTGAGGTCAGATGTGAAGCTAGGAGAGAACCGAAGTGCTGTTTCCCAGACGGTCTCAGGTGCAAACCGTGCTGGGTAAAGTCCTTGGCAGTCAGGTGTGGTTGCAAATCAAAAAATGTGATTTTTGTGTCTGCCAGGTGATGTTTTAGGGAGATGTTTGCCAGGTTAATTTCGTGGTTTATTTGTGGAACGTTGAAGCGTGGAGGCAGGCTAGAGAGCACTATGTTTGTGTGCAGGGAGGCCATTTTTAGTTTCTNATTTTTTGTTTCAAAGGAGGAGTTTTGAGTTGTGTTAGATCTAACGGTCGATCACTGTTTTCTACTCTTTAAACTTTGTGTATTTTTTTAGTGTAATCGTCCCAAACAGGCGATCCATATATAATTTTGATCCATATACTATGTATTATATGAGGTGTATACTATACTATGTATTTGGTGGATTAATAAAGATTTCATTCATTTCAGTTTTCGCTGCGTTTTTGTTTAGTAAAAACAAAACTTCACAGTCTTATGTTCGTGAGAATCAGCCATTTTTCCGTGTCTTGAGTCCTCTACAGAGACGTTGGGGAATGTATGCTTCTGTCGTCGCAATTACCGCATGACATCACCCTGTTCTCAGAGGGAACAGCCATATTCAGCCAGGTATCTCTGCCAGATAGCTATATATTAGAACAGACTACCAACATGGAATTTGACTTTCTTTTGCGAACTGGGGAAAATATCTTGCTCTAAATTCATAAATGTAACATCTTACAGCTGTCAGGGTTAAGGATCAAAATGGTTAAAAGAAATTGTGTAAGACGTTTGCAGAAACATTACAATACACTTTCAGTTTAAGAAATCTGACTCAAACCCGCTGTGATAGGTCTCAAACGCACAAATAACCTATTATAGTAATGTTGCAACAATAATTGTTACATAAAGTTGTTATATTGAACGCCAAATCTATTATGTAGACATCTGCCACGACAGCCAAATGCTATTATGGGAAATGTTGAAATAAAAAAGAAAAAACCCAATGTAACAGCGCCGATGAAAAATTCTAGCCAAATATTTTGACCATGAACTCGTATAATTTATTAGGAATTTGCCGCTATCGCTGAATGTTGATTATGATCTGCTTGGAATCGTACCGAAAACAACTGAGAAATGAATTTCCGTCGCGTACCTTAGTTTCGACTCATTTATTTCCCTAAGCAAAAAAGTCGTTTATTAAGGAAACTAGAGGTGCAAAGTCATTGCACATACTTTCTCACATGTTAATCTACTAAACGCTTCTCAGCCAGTACTAAAGATTGACATTAAAGAATTCTATAAAGAGAGGGTTATTTTTGGCATAGTTCTCTGGATTTTGATCTTCATATTACCCTATTAAGAGAGAGTTGTTTTTGGCATGGTTCTCTATATCTTGATCGTCTTCATGTTTCACTATTTGAGACGTTTATTCTACAAATCCTTTCACAAATTTACAAATTACCCCCTTTGGTTTTTGGAGGTGGTTAGCTGAGTAAGATTTATATTCTATTGCAAAAGTTATATATTTAGTTACAATTTATTTACGCAAGATCCAAACAAGCAGATCATCAATATTCTTATTTAATTAAGTTAAAAAAAGTCAAAGATAAATTTCTTTTAAATTTAAAATTTCTATTTAATATAATTTAATTGGATTTATGATCAATTTCTGCTAAATAGATGATACTGTCTGCTTTTAATTATTTTCTCCATACTTCGTAACGTTTCTTATCCCTCATGTCTAAGGCGCCTATAACTGAAAGTCATGATAGTTTGCCTAAAATTATTCTGCTGGCTGCTAATACGGTTGCCTTAAACAAATTGCCAACCTCTATGAAAAAATCCTTGAAACTCACTCGCGTGCGGACAGGGGTCGTGTGATTCTCATCAGCTGATAATGTGAGTTACAGCGTCCCGCTACATGTCGCTAGAAATTTTTTAGGAAAAGCGTGGTCTCAAAGAATATAAGAAGTATCCAAGTAAATGTTAATAGTAGTCACAAAACCGACTATTTACTGTAAAGAAATACAAGTTAATAACACTACAAACAAAGACACAAGGTAATATTCATTCCGCACGCTCGATGCAGATAGTACAGAACAGCACCACAAGAGCAAATGAATTGAATTGGTGTCCGAGGTTGGCAATGGATTCAAGTTCGAATGCCTTGCCAACAGAACGCGAGGTACCATAATCCATTCACTTCAACTTGGATCCGACCCTTCAACTTCATCTAAAACTTCAAAATAAATCATCCACTGAATATCACTCCACCAAGACTGTACAACGAGGCATTTCATCGCTACACAATCTCATTATCATTTCATCGCTACACCTCATCCAGATTTCACCTTATTCAATTCACGCTAGTTTACTGAAACATTTTTATGACTATCATCACTAATTGCTAACCTTGATGCTGCATAAGTGGGGTTAGAAGCAACTTCACAATTCATAATAGGCTTAAATCCTAGGGTTGTAAGATATCTGACAACATGTTTCTAGTAAGTTATATGTCACGCACATGGAGATGTCAGATAGCGCGTGACATCACAGGTCGATAACGTATCGATCAAACAATATTTTGAAGTATTCTTGCAAAACAATTTACAAACGTATCAAATGATATGCATCACTATATAAATATGACACACATCCTCCCGGCGATAAAAACAACAACAAAATGGAGTGGAAACATTTCATACGTAAGCTTACACAACAAGAAGATAGTATTCCCACCATGACCGGATGTGAAATTAAGAGTGGTGCATTGGGTTTGAATGGGTGTAATGTTCCCATTCCTAAGAGTAACAGGGATAGACATTCTTCAGATCTCCTTCTAAAAGTAAAATAAAAAAAAATGGCGCATTTTCATACAATACCTTCAGTATAGCATGTGTATAAGAAAATAAAACATAAGTTAAAGAAAGTTTCTTTATCAGAAATTATCATATTTTTTAAGATTGTACACCATAGAAGACGATTTATAATTAAAATGAAACGCTCTTAATAATGTTCCTTCATGAACTAGGTATGCGAATTATTAGCTCGGGTTCAACTTATCTTTTTTTATTAACCGAAGGTTTTAATTCAAATCGTTGTGATAGGTTTGATGACTTCATAAGCGTAAGAATTGTTTCTTGACTTATACAAATTTTATGTATGACAAAATACGGAATGCTTTAAGTTTATATTTTGGTTACTACAAGTCTGAACTTGGAAGCAGTTGATTTTTCTAGGAATACAGATCATTTATATTTTCCCTTCCAGCTTTTCATAGGATACGAATTATTTAATTTGATATTTGTTAATACTCATTTTTAAACGTGTATAATTGTGCTTTTTTGCCTGACTAATTGAAATATTATTTTAAAAATATTACGTCAGTACAATGTCATTTATTGCTGCTCTGATCCCTAAATAACGAATATTGATCCCCTAATGAATCTAATTTAAGCTGCCTCTGTTATTCAAGAATATTCGAGACAACCTATCGAATGTTTCCCGATAATGAATTGAAGGTAAATAGATAGTAATGGCACTTAATGGAGTTGTAAATTCTTTGACAGACATTTTATTAACCTCAGGAAAAGAGGGAAGTATTCGCATCCGTTAAATTTATCATTTGACAATCTTAGCTGGGTATGGGCTATTCAATCGGAATTAGTGCATGACCGATTATTTCAAGCGGCTAACCGAAAAAAAAACTGTATTGATTTTGTTCAGATTGATTATCTTGCGCATCGAATAATTTTTACGAATATTGGATCCGATAATTATATTTTGTTTATTTGTATTTTTTTGTTTTCCAATTTCGTGGGGTTAAAATAAAAAAAAAGATTGTTAGACTATTTTTCTAAATAACTTCAGACTATTATAAAATAATAATTATAGGATTATTTTGTTATTAAATAATATTTTATAAAAAATATTCCAAAATATTATAAAATAATATATTTATTGTTATAAGGTCACATGTAAAATAATTCTGGGTATTTCAATTTCACGTTTGGCTGGCGTCACATAGATAAATTTTTATTGTAGAATATGTTACTTCAAGATCCTCATAAATATGTCAATAATATTAATAATTAATGACATTATATTTATTTATTTTGACCCTCGTAATGACTATTGTTGAAGTCATAGTTATAATGTACGTGCGAACTTCCAAAACAAACACTTCAAAGTTATTAATGATGTTTTTTTATATTAATTTAAGTACGTTTGATATTAGCCATAAATTAATATTTTTAACGATAAATTGTGGTTACTTTCAAACACTAATCAATTATAACGATCAATGAATAACGATTAATCGATTATTAATAATCGTTCAATGGAATTAATCGATTACCGATTCAGTGAAATATTTTCAATACTCGCTCAATTTTCTTAGGAACACTCCCTCAAACGTAACCATTAAAACATTTGATCCTATTACAGTTGGATTGAAAATATTTTCATTAATCTAAACTCGATGATTGTACTTGTATAGTATCTACAACGATCTCTAACCCACTCCGACACTCCGCGCCGTGGAGTGTCGTTCGCCATGGTCAATCTACAGTTGCTTTCCGATTATAGCTCCCAGCTGCTGGATAAGCGTTCCGATTTTTTATTCTTTTTCTGGAGGCATCATTTTGGACGACGAGGAAGTGAAATGAGATTATGTGGCACATTCCATTCTTTTAACATCTTAATTGCACTTACACAATACTTTATTACCACAAAATGATCACAAGGACCACCGACGACCAAATATGGGAGAATAAATAAATAATTTACACTCAAAAAAGAAGTTACAAACCGCATATGACTACGTAGAAGAAAAACTATTTTACCACAATTAGTAAATTAAATCAATTCCTTCACACATAAGCTATTTTCCTCTGGTGGTTTTTTTTCATTTATTTATTTATTTATGTAGTCTTGTTTATATCATAAGAGACATTACATGAGTGTTGTCTCATAAAGCCTGTATTCTCTTTCTACAACCTAACTTTGAGTCTACTCAATAGTCCCGCTTATGTACTCCACTACATTTTCAGTGCTTCTTTAATCTCATATATCCCATTTATAAAGGAGCGAAATACCTCGTATCTTCCTTTAATATCTATCATAGTATGTGAGATATCCGTTATCAATTCAGTTCTCTTCATCTCCCTCTAATAACTCGCCCTTTCTTCACCGTAACATTCACATTCCCGTAATACATGCTCATCAGATTCCATTTTGGGAGCACTTCCACAGCCATATGTCTCATCAGATACCTTTCCAAACTGTTTTAAGTAATATTTAAAATCTACGTATGCTGTGAGTATTTCTGCCCTTCTATAATCTGGTTGAAACCGTTTTCTTCGCTGAGTTGCAAAAGTTACTTTTGGTATAACTTGAATGTTGTCCCTTTCTCAGACCTATCCCATCGAATTTGCCATGCCTTTATTACTATCTTGGTTAGCTTTTTTCTCCAGTCTTTATTCTCTATTTTAACTATCTTTCCATCTAACGGAAATTCTTTGCTTCGCCTCATTGCTATTCTTAACACCCACTTTTGTATGCTCAAGTCGATAGGCATCACTCCCAACAGTACATAAAAGGCATCATTTGATACTGTACAATAGGCCCCGCTCAATCATTGGATCATTTCCAATCGGTTACGCAAATGAGCATTTCGCAATACCATTGCCCAAATCTCACACCCGTACATTACAATGGGTGCAATTACACTTTAATACAACTGTATCAACTGACGTTTTTCCACATTAAGTTTTGTTCATTTAATCCTCAATAGTTGGTAGGATTTTTTTTTCACTTTTTTTTCTAGATATTTCACATGTGCATGATATATTAATACTGAATCTAACATCAACCCGAGGCACACATTTTCCATCTTAATTATGATCCTTACTCCATTTATTCGCAAAATTGTTCCTTCTTTTACACATTTTTCATCCCAAACTCCATTCCAATAGTTTTTTCCGCAGCGATTTTCTGTACACCAAGTTTCACATATTTGCAATATTATATTACCTATGTTTTTCACTTCTCTTCTTGTGTTTTCTTGAACAAATAGAGCCAAATCATTAGCATATGTGACTATATTATATCCCATTACTCTTACCCTTTTTAACAGTCAATTTATCTAGACAATCCAAAATAGTTGTCCCCCATGTGATCCCCGAGGACATCCTCTGGTGACTAATTGTACCTGTTCCGATGTTAGGTATACCTCCATAACCTCCGTAATTTTGTTTAATTGAAATTTTCGGATATGCCGCCTCTGTATCCAACACCTTCTCTGCTACAGGCCAGGGCGCTGTTATGACGTCACGCTCAGAAGGGAAACTCGTCTGAAACGTTGGCATAACCGGAACCTTCGTGAGGACAGGCCTTGGTAAATATTTTCTTGGTTTCTTGGTAAACATTTGTTTTTTGTGTGCATTTGATTTAATTTCGTTGCGCTTCAAGCTAATATTTTTAATGATTCTCTAGACTTTATTTTGTTTCAGTATGGAGCATATACTTACGGTAAAACATAGTTTGCTAAAGAAACTATATACCAGTTTTGTCGTTATTTCAATTTTGCAATGAAATAATTCATCAGGTTTCCATATTTACGCAAGTACTCATCTACTCAAGAAGGAAACATTTTTCCACTTAGTTTCATATTATGTTTCTATTTTTATTATTGTCATTTTATGTACATTTATATTTTTCAGTGTATGTTACTGACGATGACTGTGCAGCCGAAAAAGCTTTATACCAATATACAATGAGCAACATAGAAACGCCTTTCAATTTATCATGCTTTGATAATGTTGCTAAAGCTCCACAATTACCAAGTACTTAGTTTCATGTTAACTTTATTGTTTGCTAATTTAAAGCATTACCCTAGTAGTGACTATTTACCACTAACTCATAAAACCTTATTTAAATTCAGACTTGCATTCAACAATCAATACATCTAAATAAAGTTGAATTTTTGTATCAAGATAAACAATTAATCACCATCATGAACCTGACAGTACATTCTATTTCTCCAACAAAAACTTGGTGAAGGGGAGGAATTCGGTAAATTTTCATTCAATATATATCAAATTTTAAAAAAATGTGTCCAAGATTCTTGACTACTCTATATAATTATCAAAATATCATGAGGGCTCAGCCAAACAAAAACAACCTTTTTTAAAAAACTTTCCAACATTTCAGTTTTTATTTAAAAGCTTCTTCAGGGCATGTAAAATAATCTGGAAACCTCATGGGAGATTTGGTAAGCAACTCCATCTCACATTCTGGTCACCGTACCACTTAGCTACACTATATATAATCACCTACTGAGATCATAGCTCCTTTTGTTTTGACCAAGCCCTCATGATAGTCTGATAAAAATGAAATAATTAACATTGAATTGTGAAAAATCATTTATTTATTAAAAATTTATTAATAGCACAGCAAACATTTTCACAAAACAAAGTATTCTAAATTGAATTCTAATTTTGACTGGAATAAGAATGAAATCAATAAAGAATTCCACATCGCCCTGGAGGTACTGCTACTGATGCGTTACTGATTTTTAGTGATCAGTTCCCCAATAGGCCTATTTAACACTGTTCCAACATCGTTATCCCTGTTTTTATTAGGCCAACAAGTCATATTACATTTAAGTTTTGTTATTAATTAAAGTCACTAGCTTGGTGGTAACAGATGGCGCTCAATGGGTTTTTAATTAAGCATAGTGTTGCAGCCCTTAGCACAAGCTTATGGTGTATTTATGAAGAGGTAGGAGTACGATATCTTGTGTTCTATTGCTTTCTGGACCGAACTAATAACACAAATCAAGTATAAGGACTTTGGAGGCTTTCGTATCACAATATGAAATCTTTAAAACCTCTAAACAAGAAAGAAAAATAACGGTGAGTCTATGATCTCCAATATAGATGAGTCATTGTAGTTCAAATTCCGAAGATTAATGGTGTCATAAATATGTAGGTCGATTGAATAATTTAGTAAAAGAATCAGAAGTCATAAGTAACTTAGGTTGAAAGGTCAGTTTTATAAGAAAATATGTACAATTAAGACACACATTAATTGAACGACACTTCTTATTAGAACATGGATTTATAAGGAAGCAAAATAGACTGAAGCCTTTTCGGTGTGTATTATTACATCCGAGTGTACAACAGCACGGTATAGTGACGAGTCACAAACTGATCAAAAGTAATTAAATATTCGAGAACACTAAGTAGTGAGCACGGAATACTGGCTAATAACGCCGGTAGAACGGAGCGATAAACATCAATATAGAGGTCAAAACCACGTGAACGGTATCGTTCAATCGACGCTCAACGTTATCGAGAAATAGCTCTTGAAAGGGTTTCAGAACCTTCTGTATCTGTGGCCTTGTGGGAGTTCAAATCGGTACGCAATCTACATCCACCGTATATCTTGAGCCTTGTTGCGACGACCCGTGGCACAGCGCGTCTAGTCACCTGAGGGCAGAAATTTGTCAGTTACACGGGTCGTTGGAACGGAAGACCAGGAGTGAATTATCGAAAAATGCTCAGATATAAAATACCCGCAGATGTACTGCGTGTACTGTCTGCGAGGACTACGCGTCGGCCAAAGCATGCAAGACATTGTCGCCGGGACGTGCCACAGACATGCATCCCTACGGGTCGTCAGATCAAAATATATTACGGAAAACTTGAAAATAAAGCGACACTACTGTCTTCTATAAATTAAAATGTATTAAAGTTAATGAAAAAATAGAAAATAAAACAAATGAAAGAAACTCACATATTTGAACGGCTTCGGTTTTCGTCTTCGTCAGTCACGTAGATTATCTCGCTTTTCTCAGTCACGAACATTTCTGTTCCAAAAACATTATTAACCTTCTTCAGTGTTTTCTCAAACCATATTGTTTGTTTGATGCAGTGTGCTGAAGGTTTAATTTTGTCCAAAATTCAAATTTCTCTTTTATAAAGTTGAATGATTAAACCTTATGGTGAAAGTTAATTCTGTTGGGTTACGAGTATTAAAAAATAAAAAATCCAATTACACGAATTAACCTATTATTTTTTATATAACCATTTTTGTAGTACTCTAGATCCTGATTAAATTCCTTTTTTCATGCATGTTGTTTTTGCTCCTTTTTGTTTTTAACAGTTTAATTGTAACTGTACACAACCTTGGTACGGTTGTGTACATTATCTCTGTAGTCCCATCCTGACCCGGAATTTTTTCGGTTTTCCTCCGGGTAGGGCCGGATTTTCCATGGACGGGAATGTCATGAATACTTTTGTTTTATTTATCTCGAATTTTTACTGCACAAATATCTACAATTCATTTTGGAATAATAAATGGTTAACAGTACATATTTATTAAATAATTTCTTTTATAAATATTAAATCCGCCACTGTCCTTGAGTCCTTGATCGGAATTGATGGGATGGTCCCTTGCTTGTTTCCGGAGAGTAAATTAGATTATTATCCCCCACGTGACGTGGTCATACGCAGTTTGCAACTGCATTTTTGACGGTAAAGTTTATTTATTTACTTATAACCTATTGTTTATTAATTATTCCAATAAACTGTTGATATAATATTTTCAAATTTTCACCGTGTTTTCTTACACTCACTATCGTCATCATATATTACGACCTACTTGATGATGTATTACTGTCTATTGTCTGTAGATGACCTCCACATATTGCATTTTGATCCCCAAATCGTTTATAAGTAGAGTATCTAAAAGGACGTTTGTAGCTTAGAATTTAAGCATCTTTAGTACGTCAAAGAATGAACTAGTGTCAACCTTATCCTATGCACGACACTAGAATCACACTTCCCGTGTCATGGTTCAGTTTCTGACCATCTCAGAAAGTGTCCCGCAAACATCAAGTGCCCCGCAAACGCAAGATCAGTGGCACGGATTTCAATTTTTTTTTCTAGCGATATGCGGGTCGCTACATTCAACAGATAAAAGAAGTATGATCAAACAGGTCGTTGTAAGATTACTCCACATTTGTGTATATATTGCGGAAAATATACACTTTCATGGAGTGTGGCTCGCACAAATTTTTCCTAACCCCTTTCAATGTGTAACAAGACTACGTCGGTAGAAAGAAACTCATTAAAGTAGATTGGTGTCCATGTCACATCCTACACCTTCACAATGTCAATCTTCAGTTTTGCGTCGTTTGGTGATGTTGATATGGATACGTTGTTCAAGATACATACGTCCTTTGTGACACAAATCTTAGAATTACAAGTGTCTCAAAATTTGTTTACAGAGAAATTTCTCAGCACATATTAAAAATGTCGTATATGTTAATATCCAAAGAAATATTTACCGGTTCGTTGTGTCAATAAAGTAATTACCCGATGTGCATTATACTCTCAAGTCACCTGGTCCTTGAGACCAATAGTTACTTTATCAAATAAGTAACTCTAATGCATTGACTTTGTTTTCGCTTAGGAAACAAATAACCCAAACCACATGTCTACGTTTCCATTCTGTCCCGGCAATTTCATGCATTAATCTGTCTCGCACATGCTATTAGTATTCTTTCGTATAAATGGTTGCACTGATAGCTATGTCGTGGCCAAAATCATTTCTGTCAGTAACGAAATAAACTCTCGTGGGGGAAACTAGCAAAACTTATTTTGTGATAAATTCTTTTATATCATCACTTTGTCCCCATTTCACGCTATATGACCATTAGTCGAAGGATACAAATATCCTAAAAAATCGAACACACGATCACTTTTCAAACCAAGGGAGGTATAATATCGTGTGTGCAGCCTCAAGAAGGTCCGCATAAAGAGACAAAGTGAAAAAAATCGTCCATCTTTGAAAACCAGCTCTACCCCAGTTAATCCATTCCTATATAGGGGTGAGTTTTTCATATGTTCTAAAACTGCTCAGAAGGTTGTAGGTTGTATTGCTAAAACATTTTCCGACCGATCGAAGTGACCCTAAACTTGTCTCCCCGGGAAGAAAACTGCATACCTAAGAAAATAATTAACTAAATACATTCTTACTGGTCGCTGTAACTTGGGATCTTTGAAAGCCACAAGGGCATTGATTATAATAGAAAATACTATATCTTACAAGCGCCAGTATCAAATTGTTACCACCGCGCATGCGCCCTGAGGTACCTGAAAACTACAGGTGTCTGTTCGCTTCAGCTACATTAATTCTTTCCTCTTTTACAGCAAGTAACTTATTATATTTCGAAACACTGGTACATTGATGCCAACATTATTTTATTTACACAAATATATTATAAATGTAGCTGAGTATTCCATTTTTATATTTAAAAAACCGTTGTATTTTATTGGAGTCTTTACAGAAACATTTCAATTTATCATTTGAAAATCATTTCAATTTATCATTTGAAGTAAATGATGCAGATGTTTCTGCCTGTTTGCACCCATCATTTAAACTTAAATGGTTACCAGAGAAAATCCGTGATGAAATAGTGAACATACATAAAGTGTCTTCAAGCACTTATCAAATCAGCAAAAAATTACTTCAACAAAGAATGATGAAGCAACAGATAAAGATGTAGACAATTTTTATATTTTTTATCGAAAATCGAATGAAACTGTCAATATAGAAACAAAATTTGTATCATTTCTTAATGATCAATCACGAAATCTGAATAACTTAAATAGCTATCGAAGGGTCCATGCTGCATTAAATACAATATCACATTGTGTCCGTTTGCAGCGATTGAAATATTGTTTTCTTTAGCAAATTTAATAAATTGTCCTAATCGTGCAAGTCTAAGCGGTTCTAACTTCAAAATAGATTTTTTAGGGAAACGAAAGCATTATAGAATAAGCTCTTCGTTGACAAGATTATATAAAAACAATTAAATAAATACATACATGTACGTGAGTATGTAAAAATAGAATATATATAATCAAAATAAATGTTTTTACAACAGAATGTAATTAGCAATTAGTTGTAATTATAATTATATAAGACGAGTTTTATAGAGCGTGGAGTGTCGCGTCTGCCGGGGACTATCTGTCGACTATCGGGCTTCCAGCGCGTCAGGAACCCCCAATCAGAGAGAGGCAACACCTCCCTCTCCGCCCCTCGAACAGCGCAGCGCAAGACAGCTGGAAAAGCTGGCTCTCACTCACCGACCACCGCGAAGACAAGAAGTCTCAATAACGTAGTAGAAAAATGTATTTGTTTTTAAAACTAAAAGTAGGGCATCTGTGCAAACGCTGCACGGAGCACAGGATGTAGTGAAAGGAATTTTTAGTTTCTTGTTAAAGACCTTTACGAGTCAGAGGTATTCTGGAGCTAGCATTCAACTTAAGTACTGATTTATGGCAAGCAATGCTGTTCGTAAGAATCACCTGATTTGAACTTCGTCTACGTCACCGCTACGACCGTGGCGGAAGACAGAGGGCAGCACGAGGTATATGGGTTGAATGTACGGCGTAGACTTCGGAAGAGTTCATTCACTCCAGCAACAAATGCATGTAAAAGCCGTTGAAATGTATTTGCCTAGTGAAAATAACACGCAGTTCTTAGGAAGAAGAGCAATAAAAATTCGCGCACCTTTAAAAGAGAAAATAGGTCGCGTCAGTGCAAGTTGAGGCTTGCTCTGACCCAGGGTACAAAAAGGTTTACGACTTTAACGGAATACAATAGAGCGTGGGAGTGTAAGGATGCGCGCAGCGACCAGTGTTTGGGTGCTGGCCACCAGAAGTTTCAGGGTGAATATTTTAAAGAGCAGGCGACGTAAACAAACCTTACATGTTTGAGGTTAAATGCCGCCGCGTCCAAACCGCTGAGATGACGGTTTAAGGAAGTTCGTTGAGAACCAGAAACTCTGAAAATCCAGTTCATGGGTCGAGTCGAATCTAACCACTGACAAGTAACGTCGCGAAGAGGGCATTTCGATTTCATTTGAAAAATCAGTCATGTGACGATTCAAAATTTCAGATCGTGGGTGGAAATGGTAAGCGACGTAGTGGGAGAAAACTCACGTAAGGAACCACAAAATTAGAATCGCTCTCACATCTTAGAATTTTTCGTCAGATCATTTTAGAGCGTTTTACAGTTCACAGCTCATATCTTCTAGCATTTTCGTCAGCTCATACGCTCAGAGCATAGAGTATGTTTCGTTAGCTCTCATCTTGCAGTTTTTCGTTCGGGAGAAGAGAGCTCATGTCTTAAAGTATTTCTCAGATGCTCAGGTGCCGGGTTTTGTTTAAAGTCTTTCGAAGATTATTCGGTGACAGTCACTCAGGAATGTTTTTTACTGAATTTTGAGTTGGGGGACGTTCTAACGCTGAACATTGTGTTGTAACAACAACATCGTTAGACATCCCGTTTAAGTCGACATAGAGAATTCATGATCTCTGCGATCGGTCCGAAAGCATAGCGGGCGTTCGGTTATGGTATTTCGCACGGAGGATCCCTGAAATTACGAGGAATCCAGTTCGAGGAACGGGCCGGTGTTTTCTGGGAAATGATGACAT
Source organism: Laupala kohalensis (assembly GCA_002313205.1). Classification (NCBI taxonomy): domain Eukaryota; kingdom Metazoa; phylum Arthropoda; class Insecta; order Orthoptera; family Trigonidiidae; genus Laupala; species Laupala kohalensis. The sequence goes on from NNCF01126193.1 coordinate 1,727,436, forward strand.
CACCTGTTGGAGCGACTACCCGAGCCGTGGAGGACCAGCTGAAATGCCGTCTGGAAGTCGGCTCTCCATTCACCACATCGACTGATCGATCTGTCAACTTCTAAGGTAGAAAGTAAAGTTGGTTGCATTCAACTATAGATAATAGACAGAGTGGCGAGAAGACCAGTGAATTATTGATAAATGATAAAACCCAAGCATTGAACTCTTGAACTTTATTATCTACTAAGAACTATGGGTAGTGATGGTAAAAGAGTTAATGAATTCTAATTGTATTTTAATGTATTTCTTCAAAGGGTTTTTGTTTTTGTTATTGATAAGTGTTAAATTCAGTGAATAATGTTTGTCTTTTTCGGGGGATTTCGAAAGGTATCATTTCTGGTTATGTTTTTGAGATTAAAATTAATGATTTAATTTGTTTACGAAGCGTTTTTATTAGTAGGAACCCCAGTATACATACTTTTACATACATACATACATATATATATATATATATATATATATATATATATATATATATATATATATATATATATATATATATATATATA
>NNCF01126193.1:1730981-1741463 GCA_002313205.1 Laupala kohalensis
CGTGACGCAATTTGTATGAAAAAGGGTTTTTACATTTGTTCTTGTGATTTATGTGGGGATTACTTGAAGTGTGTAATTATTATAAATGTTTGTACTAGTATCAGAATATACGTTGTTAATTCACATCTGAAGTCCGAACCTTTTATTAATTATAATTATCATAACTTATACCCATATTGTAATAATTTCCCCACGTGCTGAATTTTTGGGTACGGAAGTATATATAATGCGGAAGTAGAATCACGTTTAGTTTAGTAATTTATTTAATCTGGTAAATTTTATGGCACTCAAATAATATTGGATTCAAGTACAAATAGAAGTGATTCGGCTCGTAAAGTATTATTTCGGTAGGACTATTTTTAACCGTGCCGCTTAGCCGGACGTCTCTCCGATTCTGGAACAAATATATTTCTGTTTTTATAAATTAAAATGCACTGACTTGGGTCAGTGTGGTCATTCTGGGGGCATTTAATTGCTGGCCAGTGCAAATCTGGACTCTACGTACGTGACCACGCATATGGAGGGGTGATCACACTATATATCCTCATTTAATTTCCAGAGCAAATAATATTCTACAATCCTGATGTCAAGTGTTTTCAAATTTTCTTGTCAATCATAATCAAAGACATTTTAAACTTAAAAGATGAAAAATAAATAGAGCTATAATTAACTGTTTAATTAATTCGTGATTTGTACTTTTCTTCGTCTTTCTCGTCCTTTGTAATGTGTGAACCTTCTGTCTAAAAACATCTTGTCTCATGAAATGGGACTACTCTAGGAACATGTGTGGAGTGGCAGAGTTAGCGTGTTCCAGACAGCATGCTCGACTACTCTCCACAAAAACACCAGCTGGGAAATATAGCTCTTGATAAATGCGACGCCGCGCCGACGGTCGTGGGCGTCGTGACAGCAGGGCCTAGCGAGCGGACGAGCGTCGCGGCGGCGGGGACGACGACGTCGGTCGTGATGATGGAGGGCCGACGGGCTCCTTCGACCTCGGCCTCCTACGTCGTCCACAGAGACCCTTGCTTCTGGTACCGATGTATTTTTGCCATGTCGCTCGCGGTGTAGGACCCGGGATATTTGGTGAGTAAAATAGTCTCGTGTAAACACAGTAACAACGTTCCATGCAAAAGTAGCATTTAATCAGAATCATCATTAAAGAATCATGCAATGTTATGAATGTAAAATTGGATAACTTTTTTTGTTTCAAGTTTATTGAGTTTTTTAGTGTTATCGTGGTATTTTAAACCACACACAAACACCAAAGTAAAATAAACCAAAAGCCAAAGAAAGCACAAGTCCCCATGGTTAATGTCAGTGGATAGTTTGCTAAACTGCTGACCGAACGACCAAGATTCAGATTCTGATGGGGACGTGGGAGATTATTACTAAGGCTTCAACGTCTTGACCTACTTACCTAGATCCACTCAGCCTTCTGTAAAATGAATATCATTGTTATTAGGTCAAGATTTTCGAGCAGGAATCTGTCCTCAACACCTTTTCTTTGGTGACTAGGTTAAGAAATTATTGTGCTATAATCCCCAAACCTCGAGAGTTAGTGTGGTTATTATAGCTGGAATACTTGTTCTCAAATTTTCAGAAAACAGCTTTTTTCGAATTCAACAATCTTACAATAATTATTTACTAGTGTGCCCGGGTGAAGATATTGCATTAGTCAAAATTATTTGTTGGTATTTGCACACAAAATATTCTATCTACCTACCCTGATAAGACGACTGTGATCTTTATCTGGACAATGCCATACAACAACTTGTATCTACATTGTTTTATGTGTAAACCTCTCAACAGATGAAAGCGAAACGTTTACACTTTCCTCAGTTTTTAAGAACGAACGAAAATTACCTGAAAAGTGTTAGTTTTACTATAGTAGCTTGTGTGGATATCTGTTGGGCCTATCGTGACCTTGCGGTTCCCAACTTTACTATAGTAGCTTTTAGCTCCACAATCTCCAAAAGAAACAAAATATTAGAATCTATATTTCGTGACCCTCAAATCCGAAGAAACCTTAATAACAGTTAGCCAAGTCTTGCAAAGGGAGTGGAACTCTCCTAGCGACTAGTCAAAACTATACATCAGAATCGTCTTGTACCACTTTAAAGCAATTCACCATAGTGCTCTTACAAAACGTTCCAACATGGAGAAACTTATAAGTTAAAGTAAGAAAGTAACTACCTTATAAATTATTTTGATATACGTGTGTACTTATAAATGCAAGTAAAATGTTAATGAGAAATGAATTATTTTAATATAAAATAAATGGTGGATCCTGCGGATTTGCTGGAGAGTGTATATTATGATACCGTATACCCTTCATTAAACATTCGTGTAGATAAAAATATTTATACGAAAATTCCGTAAGAATTTCAATTTGCAATCTCCAATATTTATTTCTTTACGTTAATGAATCAGTCAGTGACTCTTAACAAATCCGTTTATGTAGTAATATGATTTCGTTATTATTTACGCATTTAGTTGTATGGTCATTATGTTACGACGTCCCTCGCATATCAGTTACACCCCTAATTTTAGAAAGGCTGTTTTTGAGGAAATACTTACTAGCTAAGCCACTGTTAGAGCTGGAAATTTTGTGGTACAGGATGAGCGTTTTACTTTAACACAATGCATTCAATTCAGATTTATAAATGTTTTGATAAAATTTTATTTTTATAAGTATTACTTTTATTACAATGTAAATGTTATTATAAAACGAAGAGAATATTATTTGTGATAAATGTGTAATAATATCAGAATTGCTATCTTCTTACTTTTTTATATACGTGGTATATATATAGTATGGTAATCGTGAAAAATTCGAAAGCGAGATTTCGACGGAAATATCCGTTTTGGGTGCCCCTGATTCAGAAATAGTTGTTTTTTTACATACCGTCTGTCCGTCTGTGCGCAGCGATTCAGTGTAAATGGATGAATATATTTAATTCGCATTTCGTATTTACAGTAGAATGTACTTGTTGTCGATGCACGTGCTCTAATTGATTTTTACTTCAAAACATAGGGTACTTCACGTGAAGGTCAAAGTACTCTTTCGAATATTAAAAAAAAACTACTCCAACGATTTTTCTTAAATTACAAATTTTACTTAAGGATTTGTATGTATGGTACACTACTGATAACATAAAAGGGCCCATTTATTTTTCTAAGTCTATTTTTTATATATTTTTTTACTTCTCCATTTACTTATGGGATTTAAGATTTAATAGTTTTGTAAGTTACATAAGTAAATGGAGAAGTGTTGCTTACGAAAATCTTAAAACATACGCTGAGCAATTGTCAATTCGGCAACGTAACATTACGACACACATGGCAACGTGGCAGGGACAAAGTTCATCTTAGCAAAGTTGCCGACGAGACGACAAAGTGTTTATAAAATAATTTCTATTCACGTTCTCTTTAAGTTTCGATATTTTAGTTTCTTCATGTGTAAATGAAAGTGTTCAATGATATATTTTACGAGGAATTTAGAAAAGTTCTTCAAAATTTAAATAAACATGCGCAAAAAAAGTTTATATTGAATTTAAAAGCAAATAATTTATATTTAAAGAAAGCAATGATACTAAATTTTATATTGAATTTAAAAGCAAATAATTTATATTTAAAGAAAACAATGATACTAAAAGAAATTCACGAGTTCGTAATTATACCCCAAGTATTAAAACTTTATTTTAATAAAAATATTGAGTAGGAAACGGGTCTAATATATATCCAAACTATATTTTCAATAAATATTTATTCATATAGCATCTAGATGTACAACATTATACATTTGGAGAACAATATTTACTAAAGAAAAAGTTATATGCTCTATTAATTATGCAATTTTATTATAAACAATCAATTACTTTATTTGTTGTTAAACAGTCTATTGCAATTTAATCGTGCGTGGTCAATGTTGTGATGCTAGTTTAGAATCATCTTCAGGGTCCCTGTATTCTTATTTTGTATTTTTTCTAATTACACTACATTATTGTAGATAAATTTATTTTTTCTACAAACATTAAAAAGGAAAAAAGAAAACCCTAGATGTTGTGAAGGTTTAGCCTTTCAGAGTCATAATGCATTTTACACTAACATAAAACTAAAATGTATTCCTCTCCGCGAGTTTCATTAGAAATCTCTTCGTTGTTCCTGCTCTATCATTTGACAATAAAATATAAAAGTTTCTTCTATTTGTTAAACGAAATTACGTGTCATTGGCGCCTTCGTCGTTTGTCCGAGAGGAAAATTTCAGCGATCTAAATTTCTAATTTTACAGCCAGTAAAAAGTAGAACGCCATTAAAATATTATGCATAAGTAACATAAATATTACAATGAAAAAACATATTTCGTATAATATCCCATATTTGTTGAACACTTTCTGAAAATATGAAATTCTCTGTTGAATTGACGGCAAAATGTTACGTTAATTGGAGAAGATTTCTAGATTTAAAATAACAAGTCCTTAGAATATGACACTGAATCAGGAATACGGGGAACTACAAGTTACAATAACTTAACATATAAAACTAAATACGACCTTGTTAACTGCCTCGCTCGATTTGAATTTACTGTAATTATTATACTGAATGTCTGACTAATACGTTTACCTTCACAAATGTAACATCCACGTTGCTTCGTAAAAAGTTATATACCCGCAAAGAATATTTCTAAATGATAATGTTCGTTCCCTTCTCTGGAAATCAATAAATAATACTGAAAAACGATACTAACATTATAAATGAGGAGTGAGTTAAGTATGTAGAATATATAAAGTATTTCAATTGTAAAAAAATTCGTCAACGAGGTTTTCATATTATTGATCTCTGATTATTTTTTTAGGTTGCACGATTACTACCAAATTGTTATATCGTGGATAAATATGTCACTAGAAGATGTAATTTATTTGTTCCTTAAGTAGTTTTATATTATTTATAACTCGAGAATTAAACTTTTGTGTTATTAGTTCATATTTGAGACAAACGTTTTCTATATTTATTTAATTCCTTTTCACATATATGAAAAACTTAAGAGAATCGCAAATTATGTGAAATTACTTTCGACAATACACATCATTTGTAGGCAATGAGATTTGATTTCTTTACTTCACTGTATAAATATAAGAAATTATAGGAATATTTATAAGTAATTTGTAATTCGAATTATACCAATTCCATACGATATCTTGCAATTATATTCAAATTCTGTTAAAAACTATATTTTATCACAGTATTACGCAAACGTTTTTTATAGAAAGTCTAATATCTATTACATTGTCTATGAAGACCTCTCGAGACATCGAATCTCGAGATGTCGTTTAAATATAGAGAATGGTAAAGTTTATTGAAGTCAAGAATATACAGAATATTTTTGTTATAAAAGTCCAAAATGTGTATAATAAAAAAATACAAAATATTTCTTTAATAGCGATGTACTTAAACATTTTATCTCGTTACGATTTACCCGCCGCACGATGTCTTCCAAATATGAGCGCCGTTTCAAATAGACCTAGGATTGGTCGAACGAAACTTCCCCTCTAGAAGGGAAAGCAAGAGGAGGGAGGCGTTGCAAATCTAACAGATCCAAAACTGGTCAGAGCGTGGGACTTAGAAAAATAAATGGGCCTTTTTATGTTATCAGTAGTTTACAAATAGTATGCATTAGCGTTATTTTGCTTGAAAATTTGGTAAAGACGCATAGCAGTAATATAATTTCTGTCTGCTACACCTACATACTAGTTTACTGTTTCAAGATTCTTGAATAATATTTAGCAGTGTTAGCGGACAAAGCACACGTAGAATACACTTTTCGTAATCTCAAATGAAAGATATGATAATGATAAAATACATAGGAGGGCACCAAAAGCACTGCAGATACGAAAATACATCAATTTCTGTATACAACGAAATTACATTTACGTAACACTTGACGATTTTTTTGTCACTCTATGCTGCAGATGGAGAAACGTATATGAGAAGGTATGTGCAATGGTTTTGCACAACTACTTTATTTTTCGCTGAATTGAACTTTTTTAATCTTTCGTTATTCTCAACACTTTTTTATAATTAGAATATTATATTTTAGGTGGGAAAAAATTTCACAAATCTTTTTTGTGGCGCATCTTCATCCTCGTTTTCGACCTACACTGAAATGTTACTTCACTCTCGATTTCTGTATCTTGGTCATTTGATTACCGTATGTTGCTCATGAACCGTGCATTTTCCTTCTCATCATTTCGTTTTTGCACCGTAATAATCGTCTTCGCCTAAAGGAAGAATTGAGTATAGTTCTTTGTTATCATGCATTGTCCTGAATTACATTTTAAAATTCACTTTACCGTTTCTTGTGACATCAAGTGAAGCTATCGAGTGCCAGCTTCTCTTGCTTTCAATGCGTGTTGTGTTTATCATCACTGTTTGAAAAAAAAAAACCGGAATCCCACCCGCTCAGCGTGTGTGTATTCTTTAAACAACCTGAAGAACACCCGCTGTACGTATCTTGAGTTCAAGCACGCACTCTTGCATTGGAGCCTCTACAGGTTTGTTCTGTTAAAATTAGTCGATTGCTCGAAGAGTTCTGAAGGTAGGGCTGTGTCTTTTTTTCTGATAAGGGTGATACGATCTACTCCTTTCCCAGTCAACAGAACTTAAGTTGCTACTAAGTGTTGTACTAACTATTATCTGAGATGTTTTCGGTTTTGAGGAAGAGAAGGAAACGATTTTAGATATCGACGTTAAATTTGGAGTGCATATACATTTATGGAATGCTCATTTTACCGGTGCAACTTCCAATCCATCAGTGAGCAGATGGGGTGGGCGGGGGCGCACTCTCTCTATATAGTTAAGGTGACAGGATCGGAATATTTAATAAAATGTATTTTTTATTATGACTATTGACTTCAAATTAATTGCCTTTTTATAATATTCAAACGATTTATAAATAGCAGACCCAAATTTTCAGAGCAGGTTACTACTTCTAACGGTGGAGCAACACCTCAGTAGAATAGTTTGGTCAAACAGACTCTCCTGAATACCGTTCATTTGTTCACAAGAAATTCGTAAAAAATGAAATTTGCTCTATTTTGCCACATACAGATGAACTTTTCTCATAGAAGTAAAGTAAATAGACAAAATTTATTTTGAACTAAGTTTATATAATGAAATGTTTTCGTTTGAGATATGAACGTTAATGTAAATGTTAATAAACGTGAAAACACGCGCGGGCGTAATCAGTTTTAAATTCTCAAATTTAAATTTTTCAAAGAATTGTCGAGCGAGCAATATATTTTTTGAACTATTTCGTATAGAATGACCATGAAGTGAACATGGGAATTCTGCATTTTTTTTCAAATCAGCGAAATTCCAATGTCACCAATTATTTAGGATCCTTAAAAAAGCAACGTCATAATGTATATGGAATATAATGATACAAATTTCTTGCTTCTATGTGGTGTTTGTAATGCAGTGATCTTATGTCTATCATTACGAAACACTCATATATTAAAAGAATGATGTTGAAATATTTAATTTTTTTGTAGTCGGGACGAACCTACGTACGTAAAATTTCTTCTACCCTGTGAGCATGGTCTAAAACAAATCCAATACTAAATGGTGTAAATGCTAATGGATATTATTTTATTTTGGCTAATATCAAAATGTCTCTTCTCATATTTTAGACATGCCGATTCTATGTTTTGTTGACATTTTTCTATGACCCCAACCGGGTCATGTCGTATATTGATTTTCCGTAGTTTATCGCTCAATACCTATACCGCTAAATGTGGCGATGTCTCGATTGATACATCAATGCATAGGAAACACTAAAAAAATGGAACCTTGAAATTGTTCGTGGATGTTGCTTTTCAATTGTTGAGACTCACTAAAGTTTTTTCGAAATTTCAATTTTCAAGAGGTCAGTTGGCTTGAAAAAATTCTTTTTGAATTTTATATGTGTATTACGAAGTGATTTAGATACGACCTCTACTTTTCTGTAAGAGTTGTTTGTTCAAACGTATAGAAACCAGTTTCAGAATTTTAACCAATTAACCCTTCACTGCACGGTGGATCTTACATGACCCAAATGAAATTACAGATAATAGAATAATAATTGAGACAATGGCTGTAAAACGTTTTGAAATGATAAGAAAATTTCAGTGATAACGAGCTAGTTGTGCCAAATGGAGAAATTGGACATGACGTAGGTTGCATAAAATTCGACCCATTTTATTTTGTGCGAAAGATATGTATTGTGAAAGAAGGGTTAGTGAAACAATTCATAGTGAAATTATTATTATTTGATTTTCCTAAATTTTCAGAAAAAAATCCAAAACTTCCCAAATTACAATGTTGATGTTCTTTTACAATTTATTGATTGATTTGCAATGCTAAATAATGAGTAACTGATCAAATATAAGGATAGAATGAAGTAGTCATGGAGAAGAAATAGATGTCCTAACCCTGCTTACTACGACGCACAAGTGGATGCTGTTCCTCCTGAGAGCCATACCTATTTTTGGTCTATAAAAAACAAAAAAAAAAAAAATAAATAAAAATATTTAAGTTTGATTTTTTAAAATATTTTCCCCGTATATTTGATGTCATATATTAAATTTATAGCAATAAACAAAATTGTGCAGTGAAGGGTCAATGCCAAATTAATTTTTTTATCCTTAATTCGCACAATATCTCTACAGTTAGTAATAGTAGATTGTTTCTTGCATGATTGTGTTGTCTTATGGCTCATATTAATTTAGTTTTATGTGTACTCAACATTGGCACGTTTGTGTGCATAAATTCTGTAGCCCCATCCTGGCCCGGGTTTTTCTCCGGTTTTCCTTCGGGTAGAGGCGGATTTATCATACAGGTTCTCTAGGCTTTGTCTAGGGGCGGGTCTATTGTAACAATAAATCGTGAATTTAGTGTTATTTCAATTTTTAAGCACTATACTCAGAATAATCTATAGTTCGATAATAACTTACATGTAATTTTTTGCTTAAAATTACAAACATATTGACATTCAATTAGTATTATAACTCGCAGCTAACTTTTTATCTTATCTAGGAATTTTTGCTGAATTTTTTGAATCCGCCTCTGCTTTAGGGCCCTTGATCGGAATTGATGGGATGGTCCCTTGCTTGCTTCCAGAGAGTAAATTAGTTTTTTTCCCTCCACGTGGTCATACGCAGTTTGTACTGTTTTTTGACAATAAATTTATTTTATTTTATATAAATAGATCGCTGGGAAGATTCAGGGTGCTTTGAGTATGCAACACTCAAACCTCTTTATTTTGTACTAAACATTATAAATAATGCACTGTATTGTTATAAAACTTCATTTCCGTTTCTGTTGAAAACTAAATATATTTCTACAAAGTGTGGTCTTCGTTCAAAACATTCTTGACAGTGTAACATTGTATTTTGACAGAATGGTAGAAGTGATCCAGGACTGTTTTGAAGTTAGCAGCGCCTTTGATCCTTCCCTTTCCCTACACAATATTCTTTCCCATGGTAGCGCATAACTAAATGCACGTTTCTTTGAGATGTCAAGGGTGTGGTTCGCATAATTCGACGAACATACGTAAATCTTTCATGATATCATCACAATTACTTGTATGTTCTGACTCTTCCACAGTGCAAATCAAAATTTTAACAATATCATCTAGTTCCACAGGGAACCCATGGCGTGTAACTGAATCTAATCAACTTCCTTTTTATGAATTGTTTTTTACTATTAGGACCATAATATTTCACGATCATTTCGTTGACCGAGAAATTCTGTTCAAAAATTCCAAACCGCTGAAATGAGGCATAAAAGTGAAGAATTCTAAGAAATAATCTATGTTCATCTGGATCGAAAGTACAATCTTGGCAATTATTTGGTGCAGTCGCATAGTAAACTGACTAACAAAATGTACTCCTACAAGACCTCATGATACAGGATCATCTCCGTTTGTTGCAATGGAGTCAAATCCTTCAGTTTTTCTAGTTCATTTTGAGTGTCGTGGGTGCAAGATTTTTACTCTCCACCTAGTGCTGTGTAGTCGATTTTTGTAAGAGGAATGTTCGCTACCAATTTATTTCGTTTTATTTATTCTTTCTCCTAATAGTCTGAAAAACAATATGTCAAAAATGAATAAGTAAATCCGCGCGCACGTAACTTATCGAACGTAACTATAGTACATAAGTGAATGGTTCTTTATTATTTTGAGCAACAAAATGCACTTCTGGAGATCCTGGAACATCATTTTGTCGAAGCTAAACTAAAGCATCAAATGGAGCTTCGTCATCGTCCGTCACCGCGAATAAACAAAGTAACATCCTGGCCCGGGTTTTTCTCCGTTTTTCCTTCTGGTAGAGGCGGATTTATCATACAGGTTCTCTAGGCTTTGTCTAGGGGCGTGTTTATTGTAACAATAAATCGTGAATTTAGTGTTATTTCAATTCTTATGATTTTTAAACACTATACTCA
>NNCF01126193.1:1741483-1756263 GCA_002313205.1 Laupala kohalensis
TTAAATTACAAACATATTGACATTATATATGTATTATAACTCGCAGCCAACTTTTTATCTTATCTAGGAACTTTTGCTGAAATTTTTGAATCCGCCTCTGCCTTAGGGCCCTTGATCGGGATTGATGGAATGGTCCCTTGCTTGCTTCCGGAGAGTAAATTAGTTTATTGTCCTCCACGTGGTCATACGCAGTTTGTACTGTTTTTTGACAATAAATTTATAAATTTAAATTTATAACCATACTAATGTAAAAGGAATGCAAATTCAAGAGGTATTCTCATATATATTTACATGGAAAATGTTCACACAGAACATACACTATATCGGAACAATAGACACGAAACAACCCCCCTATGACTCTTTTCTACGTACGTCTGCTGCGAGAGGCAATGTTTCTCAAGTTCCGTATACCGGAAGCGCAGAATGCTCAGCGATCTATAAATATATTAGCAATTTTTGGAAAGTGATATCTCGGGTTCGATTTCGCTTAATTACTCCTGTCATACCTCCTAGCAAAAGCCCAAAATTCTTAAAATGAAAAGTTTTACCATCCCATCTCACGTAAACGTACAACTTTGCGCAAAGAACCTGACGAAGAAGACTTTATTATTTCATTTTTAAGGAACAGTAATCACACTTAAAACATATGTAGTAATTCCTATTCAACCACAAATCTTCAAAATAAACAGAATGGAAGTCCAAATATTTCTGAGTGAAGTTAGTTATAAGAAATATGTAATCTATAAATATCGCTGGGTGTTAATGGGTATTTCACTTTAAAATGAACCAAGGTTAAATTTTCTTTCATGTGTTTGTTCTTCACGTTAACGACCTTCACAGGCTCCTATGCAATTAATGAACCTACATCCATTCTTACTTTACGAATTTTATAATTTTTTAATGAAAATGGAGTTGGAAATTTTTAATGTGTGAATGGAAAGACGAGGTCTCCCGAAGCGGAATAGACAAATGTTCACACGTAATATTAATTACAAAAAAATACTATTGAATATTTTAATGTATGTTCTAGGGATTTTGTATTAGTATTTTCCAATAGTCCAGTATTGTTAATTTAATTATTCAATTTATTCCAAATTTATTCATTACTTACTGAACATTTGAATAATTTTTCTAAATCTAAAATAAATCTAAAATAATTTAAATATAATATACGAGATCTTCACAATATTGTGATAGTTTATTTATTGTGTCCATTTTAAGGTCGCTTATTACATTTAATTATTATTGTGGATTTAAAAAATTGACGTGAATAGTACGAATAATTTTTAAGTTCAGACGAGCGATACCGCGGCTTCTCGGCTCGCGGTACTTTAAGAAGTGGTATGACGCATCGTTCATGGGAGAAATGATTAAACAATGAAAGTGGAAAAAATGAATACATAGGAAAAGTACGTAGAATCACTACTCATGTATAGCAAGTATTAGAAAATTTGAAGAAATCACCTTTCATCCAGATTTGGCTCGAATGAAAAATAAGTAACATTTTTGAGTCTAAAATTAGATTGAAAATTGTATCCCTAAGCTTATCAATGATACTAGATCCTTTATGACACTTCTGATGACAGAATATTAATATTGTAAGATGCTTTGCATGATAAAGTTGGAGTTTGACATAATCAAATGATTAAAATATTGTTATGTACAGTTCTACGCACATAGCACTTGTTTTTTTAAATGCAAGTCGTTGGTTGAATTGTATGAAGTTTAAAGTTTTTAAGTTTCACAACGGTTACATATTTAGCTCTACATGTCGTTTATCCAACAGTTTTTGTCATTCATACTCCTGGATATACTTCAAAACGACCTTCCATTGCCTCCTTTTTCTATAGAAACCGCCTTACGTCAATGAGATGCCAGTGAAGCAAGTGTCGCAGCATCCTGATAACGTATGATGGATCAACAGTTTGAGTCGTGAACTGTATGGCGCCGTCGAGGTAAAAGAGCAGTTGAAGGTGAGAAACCGTGATGATGGGTTAGAGCAGGGGTCGGCAACCTATGACCCGAGAGTCACCGAGTGACCCATTTGATAATTTCAAGTGACCTCCTTTAGTTACGAAAATAAAGTATAATATAGAAAAATAAATTATAAAACATAAACGTGAAACAAACATTTTGAGAATAAAAAAATTGAAAATAGATACTAGGAACAACATTTTAGTTCGATTACCATGGATCTTACACACATAAGTGTTTGTGTATATAAGATCCATGTCGAAAATATCTCTGAACCAAACGTCTCTTTAATACTCACATTTTGGTTTATTTTGACCCGCGGCCAAAAAAGGTTGCCGACCCCTGGGTTAGAGGGTGATGGTTAACGTGAATGTCAAGTCTATTTTAAGTTGTTGTCTTGTCACTGGACACATAGTTTTGGCACTCGATATACGATTCAAGCAAATTGTTAACGAACCTAAATTATATGAACTTGTCTGTCCGGGATAAACCGCGTCTTAGTAGATACAACTACCAACTCTGTCGAATACTAGAAATGCTGTAGGCAGAGTACGACAGCGACTTAGATCTGTACGACTCTAACATTGCCCTGAAGAAGGCCACAGCATGATGGCCGAAACGTTGGTAGTTGTATCTACTAAGACGCGGTTTGTCCACACTGACTCCGACCGCGGAAGCCTACGTTTATAAAACCAAGTTATGTTGTCACCACTCTTTTTATGTTACTGAATTACACTGTATCGAAAAAAACAAACAGACCCTTAGCTGGCCGGGGACAGTCGGGGCTTTCAGCTGCAGAAGCCACAAATAAACCGAGAATATAGAAAACAACCCCTGGTATGGATCACGTAAAGCAAATCGTCCTGAAATCGTGTTTCTGAATCTCCTTCGGCATTTATTTATAACTATTTATTTACAACTATGAATATATTATTCTTTTGAACAATATAAGTGTCATTCTAAATTATTATTCTTTTTTACGTCTATGTAGTTTTCTTGTGAGACGTAGTGATTGCTTCTTAATAGAAATGAATATTGTGTACTAACAGAAGCAGGACACACTTAAACGCCACTCCAGACACCTCTCTTTATTAATAATGAATGAAAATAAGTAATAAGTACTCAATAAAAATATAACTCATAGTTGAAGTAAGAGTATAATCGTATAGTAAAAAAATGCTTCATTGAATTGTTTACACGGAAAGAATCCACTGAATTTTCTACATAAGATGAACAATATTCAATGATATAATGAAGTAAGAATTTATTTTGATCAGAACTTAGGACAGTTTCAATATATGCAATAAATAAGATACTTCAAAACTTATTTTATTATGAAACGGCATTTTCTTCTATTTTTAACTCAAATTACAATCAGAGTTGTCATGTTTGTACGTTTCAGAAGGCTCACTACAGCCGACCCGCTCTGGTCGAAAAAACCTGGACTGCATGTTGACAAATGAGATTGCAGGTCCTCCTGTCATTTGAAATGCATAGTATAGTGACTAATCGAATACTAGAAAATAAATTAATAACTTATGAGAACCACAAGCAAAGGACCCATCTTCACGCTTGCGTAGCAACTTTCTGATGTAGTCAACGCGATACAGGTGTAACGAGCACATCTTAAGAAAGGAATTCTATAATTTTCACAACAAATATAATCATGTCTGCTTTTCGTAATGTAATCTCCTGCGACACAATTCCTTGCATTCAATTGTGTTACTTAATAGGTGGGAATTTTTTGGTTTTTCTTATATAGATGAATAGTTTCAGAAGACCAATTTTTTAGTCCTTCACAAAGCATAAAAAATTATTACTAAAAAACCGTTAATACTTCGTTGGACTACTTGGAGAACAATAAGCTTCATTACTTTTATGAGATTTCTTTTGTCACGTTGGGAAATATAACCTCTTAACATTTTTATTATTTTCGCTAAGACTCTTTCCAGGAGAGAAAAAGGTCAAGGTATTATTTGTTTTTGACCGTCTACGATATAGAGAGTCTTAGAACTCCACGTAATACGAGTTATACGAGGGATGGTAGAGCACACTTATGGGAATAAAAAAAACATTAAGGTTCACCTGTCCGGAAATGTCTCCCGAAGGAGATATAACAACACAAGTACAGATTAAGAATACGAGAATAAAAGGCGAGTAAAGCACTCTCCTAGGAGAATTGAGGGGTGATATAAGTGTTCAAAATTCAACAACAAATTACGACGTATGTTCAAATCTCAATCCTACTAGCAGCGATACAGGCTTCGCACCGACATCGCGGGGATACGCGTGACTCCAGGTCGAACATACTCGCTAATCAATGCGACTTCGGTGAGAGGGCTGCACCGCTGTTAATGGGCAAAACTCTGAACATCTGTTGTAATTTGTTGTGAACTTTGAACAATATCACTTCCTTAATTTCCCCAGTAAAGCGTTTTACACATCTTTTTGTCTTGCCTTCTATCCTTTTTTTTAGGTCATTTGGGAGTCTTTTCAAGACATAAGTAACTTATTGAAACTAAAGTTCCTAAAATGTGTTCTATTGCCTCTCCAGCTTTTATTTTAAATTTTGGATTTCCGGGACATTCTGTATTTATTATTTAATTTGATTTTTTAATTATCTGAACGTATTTGTGCTCTACAACGTAAAACTTATACTCTGTACGTTTTATAAATATTTTGTTGTATAATTTTTACGTAGATTTAATTGCAAGTGTTCTTTCCATATTACATTGTTATATTGCTTATTTTTTATATCAACCGGATTATACATAGCGGATAGAGGTCAGTCGAAACAATTATTAAACTTTTTGGAAATTTCCATTTCAAATCGTCTAGGAATCTTCGTCACGCTTAACTCAGGTTTAACACTATAAACAAACATCAGTGGTGGGAGATCTCACAGAAATTGATGTTAATGTTTAATTATTTGCTTATATTCTAAATTTGTTTGTTTGACGAAGTTAATTAATCAGCAAATGGTAAGTTAAAAATAATTTAAACTAATATATGTTTGTCATGCATAAGAAAAAAATTCGTATATATTTTCCTAGGGGGGACATCGAGCTTCCTAAAGCCGTCTGATTACGTGCCAACCGTAACTTTTCTATATTATATACTATTATCTTGATACTATTGACTCGATAATCATTTATCTTTCATCTCTAAATAGATTATAGCCACGGATTGGATCGATATGCACAAAAAAATCGGAAAACATACACTATAAATACGCACTCAAAACCCAATTAATTGTACTAAAAGATTCAAAATATGCAATAAAAATATAAGTTTTGTATGTATTTGTTTGTATTACTAATAAGATGCAAATATAGTTGAAATATACCACTAAGTTTGTTTATACAATACGAGCTTTATTTAAATAATAACCAGTTAAGATCTGATTTATTACAGTACTTTAATCTAAAAATTATAGGTTTTTAGGTTAAACATATCTTCAAAAATATACATTTATATACATTCCTTGCTTATATGCAAGGAGTTCAAAGAAATCTTTAAAAATATAGATTTATATTCACTATCTTATTAAATTCAAATAATCAATTGACGTTAAAAACGCTAGAAATAGTTTTCTCAATGCCATGCAAAATCCGAGCCCTGACCGATATTGTGTAAGAAAATGTATTTATTGACCGATATAATGCGAGAAATTTTGATTTTAACTGGAATCAAAGCTCAACGACTACCAACTGCACTCCTGGTAGAGTACGTTTTATAATGATTACATGAGATCGTTTCGTCGCAATAGTTTCAGCGGAACCCCACAGCTTCGTGTTGCTTTGTGACAGATCATTGCCTTTATATAATCAAGGCCGATGCAGCGATACGCAGGTTACAATGCAAACGCGTTTTCGATGGTGGCAGCGGTTGCGGCGGCAACGTGACCGACGCCTCCGGAGACAGAGTTGCGGTGTGGGGTGAATGTGTTGGTCAACAGACCTGGTGAGCGCGATAGCCTCCGACGCATGCGTATACAATTCTCTCCTCCCCACATCCGGAGCTGTCCTGGCTGTGGCTCCCCAATGTGTCACCACCTTGACCTCAGCAATCGCTCATTCGCGCAACGAGAAATTCTCACACAAGGCTAGTTCATTCTGTTTCACCGATAATTTGTAAGATAGATTGTTTTCATACTAATTGAGATAATTTCAAGGTGTTTCAACAACAAAACACAAGACATATTTGATGTGTAAATCCTGTTTTAAAAATTGCCACTTATAATTGTTGTTATACATAATATTTAGTTGTGAGGAACTGTAATTGTAATTTTCCACTCTATATTGCTCAAGCTACTACGACTTCTTATCTACTGGCCAGTGGTTATGATGGAAAACATTTCTTCATAATAGTAATAATGTAGGAAACTAATGTATAACGTTTCTGAGATGGGTTAAAAATCTTTTTACATGTACAGAAAACTCAAAATACGTTTCCTTTGATTTTTCTTCTAGTCCATGAACCAGATAGGTCCTACCTTGCAAAACGTCACGGAGAGTTTACATTTAGAATACTTCTTGAGTTGGACTACTATTGATAATGCTGAATTTTCGACCTCCAAGCTTTGCCGCTCGCGACACCATCTTGAAAAAATGGCGGACAAAAGGACTATTTCGTAATTATTTCGTTTCTAGAACTAGTTACGACCAAAACAGTTACAATAAAAAAGGTATTTCATGTAATGTCCAACAGTCTTTGTGAAAACTCTTTTTATCAGATTTATAATTTCTAAGATGCAAAAGATTTTGAAATAGGGAGAATTCAAAATTTTGAATTCTCATATTTCTTTCTTCACTGTAATATTTAATTTTCTTATGTTTTATTCATATCTACATATAATAGATATAAACGCCTTCAAGCACAATACATATTGTATTTTATTGTATACAATAAAATTAAATATCAAAATACATACTGTAATAAATTATTAATTTCAGTATTTTTTTCATAAAAGCCTTGAAATAAATGGAAGAAATCTAATATTCGCGAGTCCAAGCAGGCGCGAAAATAGAACGTCTCTCAACAAAGACCCTTCAAACGACGCAGGCAAGTAGCTACGGGTTTTCAGAAAGGTTTGCTTTCTGTCGAGTTGTTAACAAAAGATTAGTGGGATGAGGAGTTGACCCTCACTTGAGGAAGCGGTCAGGCGCTGCCCAGGGTTCATAACAAAACATCTGGTTGTAACCTTTCATAATACGTTTTAGTTCTTTTGGAAAAAGATCTGGCATGTTTCAAGATGAAATAATGGAAGGGGAAGGACAGTTATTGTTAGGAGTGAATTTCCAGACTCTGTAGAAAGGAGAAACAAACAAGAAGTTGTGATATATATATATATATATATATATATATATATATATATATATATANCACACTCACCTTTTAAAAATCTTAATTTCCTCCGCTAGCTCGTTCTACTAATTTCATACGTGGGTTCGATATTATTTATATAAGGGAAAACAGATACAATGGTTCCTTAAGGAAGAAAACGCTGGAAACAAATTGAATTACTAATTTTAATTACACATGATGACATTAAATTTTATTACATTAAATACAACCTCCAAAAATCACATGTTATTTCCATTCATACCAAATTTATACCTTCGTTGACAAGACAAGCCTTTTACTTAATTTAACACTATTTCTAAACTCGAATACAAAAATAAATTTACAAAGTACTAATAAAATTAGAATTGCCAACTTCAGTTAATGCCCAATTTAACAATTATCACTGAGTTCAAAAGTTCTAAACATGGGCGTTCATTATTATCTTTGACGAACTGTTTCTTCTCGCTTCGAGCTTAACCTTGGTAGGTGGACGCTGCCGACTCTAAGGAATACTTGACAAGACTTAGTCAAGTTCAGTCTTAGTTGTTGGAGAAGGCGGTCTCACAGCTGGTCCTCCACGCCCCGGGATGTCGCCCAAGCGTATGATGTCAGCATTTCTTCCAGAAATGCGGATCCATCCTCAAAATTGCTGCGTTTGCAATTTCCAGGAACTCCGTGGCGCATCGCGATACCGAGCGGTTTCGATACTTTCCGACCGGAGAAAAAATCCAATAACTCCTAAAGAGTTGAATAAGCGTCCTGCTACCACCTTGTGGCAACTTGAACTGATGGAATGTTGACAGAAGAGGTCATAAGTCCTCAATGTTCACTTGGAAACAACATTTTCGAAAAGTGCCATTATATAAAACAATACAAAGTTCCAAAATGTCTGGAATGATAACCGACTCGCTCTCCGAACGAACGTCTCAGAATGAATGTCTCTGAATCTCCCCGAGGTATCGAATATAACACTCGAAAATAGTAATGTAAAATTCATCCTAAGTTCGTTTCTGCTGTTCTATAAATGGACTTTACTCCCACTCTTCCCGTCTTCCACTTACACACGTGATCTGTGTTTTTGAAAATCATGTGACTGACGAATCCAATACACTCAAAATCCCTTCCCCACGACGTCAATTGTCATATTGACTTGATCACGCACGCGCCAGGCCAACCCACGCGCTGCATTTTTTAACGTTTCTATGCTCAACGGTGTTTCTCTCAACCATTTTTGAGTAGTCTACACTAGGCGGTTTTTAACCACAAAGACGCAAAGTTCATTCACTTTCTATTTTCAACGGCTAGGCATCCCTTTAAAATTTCCAGTTCTCACAATCTCGTGCTGACCGCTGCATAACCTCTCACACCCACATAGGTTCATTGTATTCCTTTTTAAAGCCATAAAATCTTTCTATTTGCCACGCCCGCTGCTTGTCTTAACTTGCCAACTGATGTGACCTCCTTTCCTTTTAAAAACAATTGGTAAATTTCCGTTGTGATGGTATTCTCTCCCCATGAACTACATGTTATTTTCCAAAACAAATACGTTGCGAATCGCTTCTGTTTGAATTTATTTCTTGGAATGAGGAGACTCACGCCCATCTCATCGGCTGAAAAACTTTCTCTCGTTCCCTTCTCACGACCTACTCGTAACGACCGCGGAAACCATCCGCTTAAAATTCATTCTAATCGAAAATAGTTTAATAAAGTTGATTATTAACTTGTAATTAATCAAATCTTACAATATATATTGTAATACTATAAATAAATGGGAGTAAATAAAAAGGGTTGCCATATGCATGCACCACATTGTGGCGACAATGGAAATATAAAAAATAGGGGTAAATAGAGCATTAATTAATAAATGTGCTTATCTAGTCCCCTCGAAAAGCATTCTCAGGGATAATATGTGCTCCTGCTATAAAAATGGCTAGGAGAGAATCGGGGTTCGGCCGATAATTTATGTGAAATACACATTCATTCTTTGTGATGAAAACACAGCTTTTATAAATATTGGTTTAATTATTACTACCCAAAAATACAAAATATAACATGGCATTTTCTCTTTAAGCACTTCCCCCAAAAAGACATGCAATTACTTTCTATTCAGTTATACGCACTGACTTTACCATTTTAACGGAATGAGTCCGTTTGAAATATAAAGTTTATAACTATTTAACATAGTTGATTATACCACAATTCATTCCTGCAGGTCTTCTTCACATTAGGCATCTCAATAGTGAAAGTCACAATTTGCCACGCATGCAATTCTTTGGCATGCTTTTGTTTCACTTGATGAGATTTTCGAATTCACACTCTAAGGTGAACAAGGTACCAATGATGACCCTCCAAAGAATTACCTTATAAATAGTGAGGCATAACAGCATCAAACGCCGTGGAGTGTAGTTGACCTGCAGAAGTCGTGGGAGAACTGACTCCAAATCTCGCCGCAATGGTCCCGTCCGAACCAAAGCCCTTCCAAATTGATAGCAGTCCCCATACTAGTTCGAATACCTGACCGGACGTTGAATGTTGGTCGAAGTCATCTTAAGCAAACTTGATGAATACGTGAGCGTACTTCCTACTCCCATAATAATTGATTTCTCTACTCTTAATAAAGTCAGATTGTTCAATATTCACACGATCACTGCGTTAAACGCCCTGTTCATTAATGTCATTTTAATTTCTCAGAAGAAAAAAATGTTCTCAAATAAACCGAAGCGTCACTTATAATGCTCCGACGCTTCAATATTGTCTCTTCAATAGAATGTGATCATACTGATGAAACTGAAAGTCAGACATCGTAATCACGTCAAAACTGAGTGCAAAAGCATCATTGCAATACTCATAATAACAAACTCCAAGTCAAAAATCGTAATAATAATAATAATAATAATACGGATGATACTGATCCGTAATGCGAATACTGTTAGTCATGATGAAAATCTGATCATGAATAAAAGTCCTGGAACGTCTCAGCTCCAATCTTAAATAATCAACCCCCACTCTTCTGAGGAAACTGGGCAACGAAGCCCCCCTTACGCTGACGTCACTCCTGATTTTTGGCCGATCTCTAATAATTTTTCACTCACGTGATTTTCAACAATTGGCCAAACTTTCTGTGAATACCTCTCCACCAGTGGTTGACGTTGGTATAATTGCTAAACGCCGATAATGGTGACCTGTTTATTTCGAAAGTTAACATATCATCGAATATAAACACACTTGTGTAGCCCTTCCCGGATTCTGCCAGACAAAACCATTTCTCCACCTCCGTAACATAACACTTTACAATCGCACGTCTGCCAGACGACGGCGACCTCCCAAATTAACGCCAGCGCGCTCACGCTTGTGTGGTAGACCCTTCCCTTTGTTTTGGCTTAGTTTGTTTTAAAATGCAGACACTTCGCCCCCAATTTTCCTAAGTGTGTCTCCTACCTATGAGAGGGTCGCTTACAAGAGGCCATTTATTTTTCGTCTTCTTAATTCCGCGAAACAAGTGTCTTTGTATTTTCTCACAAGGATTTTCAAAAGCTGTTTTCCCCCTCTTTCGCCTTGCAATATACCAGACTCTCCTCTCAAAATTCCCAGAGACATTTCACAAATGTTTACACATTTCAACACACTCTTATTTCCAAAAGACTGTTATTTTAGTCGTTTCTCCAAACCGATGAAATTAAGACTTCTCGTATCCCTCAAAAGGGTTTACGAAATGTCCCTAACTAAATTTTTATTATAAACTTCCATAGCGTCTGAGCGCGAGTTAAGGATCAAAGGTGTTTTCTTTCCTCCTCGTTTCCTTCGAACACATTCCTTATTGCCATTACTTTAACATAACCAAGACCTACTCTTTTAAATTGCAGAGACAGGCATACAAGGCTCTGCGCGTCACATTCCACGCACTCATGGAATAAAAGAACTTAACATTTACATTAAGTCACAAAAGAAACATACAGAAATTAAACAAACAATTAAAAAACTAATTACTCCCTCCAAACATTACATTCACACTGTGTATATTTCTTTCCCCTTTTGGTGACAGTTAAATATCACGTCGTAGGGTCACCAAATAAAGTGTTGTCGAGTGACGAACTCACACTTCGATTCGAGCATCCGGGTAGTACGCTTCGCGCCGCTGTGCTCCGCTCTCTTTGTGCGCATCATTTAGTGTCAAAATAGTTTGAGACCAGATATCCTAACCTTGATTTGTACTGAATTGCATAGCAAAGGGCTAATCTCTAGATTCCAGCAGATTTCAACATTTCATGCAAACTAATGTCAACCTAACGCTACTATCTAGGAATTTCATCTTATGTAGGAACTTTTGCTGAAATTTTTGAATCCGCCTCTGCCTTAGGACCCTTGATCGGAATTGATGGGATGGTCCCTTGCTTGATTCCGGAGAATAAATTAGTTTATTGTCCTCCACGTGGTCATACGCAGTTTGTACTGTTTTTTTTACAATCAATTTATAAATTTATCGCTACAGACCTTACGTCTAGTTACGATCAGATTATAACTATCCATATACAATCTAATCGAGAGACTTAATTATATATTGACATTTCGTGTGCATCAACAAATAGGAACTTTATTAACTACTTGTACAACCGCCTGATGGCTGCATTGGTCACAACTATTCCTGAAGAGGAATAATGCATTGTGGCTCATGTGGATAGCAAAATGTAACTATGGTCCACTATAGCTAATGAAGTTCCTATTTGTTGATGCACACGAAATGTCAATATGTAATTAAGTCTCTCGATTTGATTGTATATGGACAGTTATAATCTGATCGTAACTAGACGTAAGGTCTGTAGCGATAGTAGCGTTAGGTTGACACTAGTTCGCATAAAATATTGAAATCTGCTGGAATCTAGAGATTAGCCCTTTGCTATTCAATTCAGTACAAATCACGGTTAAGACATCTGGTCTCAAGCTATTTTGACACTGGATAATGCGCACAATGAGAGCGGAGCACAGCGACGCGATGCGTACTACTCGGATACTCATATCGTGTTGTGAGTTCGTCACTCGATAACAACCTGTGCTAACTTGGTTACCAATACTCTTACTTTTTATATTAAGTTTTTCGATTGGTCACATTTTAAGATATTTAGTAATTTGTTCAGAATTTTAACATGTTATCATTGTAGCACTGGTGTGTTCATTTGTTCATGTTACCAGGATATTCTTTGTTGTTATTTACTTTGTTTCTATGGAATATTCTGGTATTTTCCGGGTGAAGGGTTTTGTTGCACTCATTTCATTATCGTCTATTCACTTCACTAAGTTCATTATCGTCTATGTGTAGCTTCTGCTACACCCTCCTAAATAGTTATTCAGCGCGTTAATTAGATAGTCTCTTTGGTTTAATGACCACTCTTGATGAGGTAAATGACTTCAGCCAGTTCATGGAAAAGTTATTTGATATTTACAGATGAATAATAAGCTGTTACAGTGTCACGACTTTAGAAGTACAGAATTGGATGGATCTCACAATGTGTTACAACTGATTTGTTGACGAATCTGGGAGCAGCAAAGAATGCAATTCCAGAACCTTTTTTCCCCTTGACTTGATCTTGATGAACGAATGCGTTTCTTATCTCCAACAAGTTCGTTAACTCGAGTCGTATTTGTTTTCTGCGAACACGTACACGGAAAATTCAGGCTCGTAACAGCCGCTTCAGTTGATAGATTTAAAATTGACGATCATTGTAAACTAGTGCCTGCACGAACAAGTTGTGTTCCGCCCACGGCGCTGGCGGCAAGACCAGTTGTGGCGGTGACTCGCGCGCGAATAGATGTCCGGTCGTTTTACTCTAGTTTGCTGGTGATTTAAGCAATTGAATATTATATAAGTGAGCCAATCAAAACGTACTCTGTTAGTCGGTTGCGTTCTCACCCCCTCTGATTGGTCGCTTTACATCTTTCTTGTACTCTCTGTTCCACTTTTCTATATATATATATATATATATATATATATATATATATATATATATATATATATATGTATATGTATATCGATCAGGCCAGCTAAGGACCACGAAAGACAACCCCCAGTGAGGCTCAGGTTTTGATTTGAGTTTACTCACTGGACGCGTCGTAATAACCGAGCTCGGGCAGCGATTAGATATGATCCAGAGCACTGTATCCGAGCATTACAACTGCGGTTGTTAGTCGCAGAGGTCGGTCTCTTTGTAAATCTCAGCTAATCAAACTGGGACATGGATACAAAGAGCTACAAATTTTTCTTGCCCCCTCCGGGAATCGAAAGGGGAAAACGTTGTAAAGTGTTTCTCTCTCGCATATCAGCTTAGGTGTGGGAACTCGCTTCCTATCGCTGACTCCTGATTGCTGCGTACAAGTCGTTGCGCAGTCGTTAGTCTTTCCAAGCGGGTGTGCGAGCGAGAGGGCGTCACCTCTCAGAATCTTAGTTATCACGCGTTACCGCAAACCTGCAGCAGAGATGGTGGAGTCTATTTATATTTATGTTCAGAAACATTATGAAGAGCTATTTACCGAAAAAACTCAGCGTCTGTTGGACGATAGCACTCACATGGTTCTGACCCACCATGTTGATGCTACCGCCAATATTAGCTGACTCTATAGTGTTCATGAGTTTAATTACTTGTCATCAGTTTGAGACTCGTCACTATGCCGTGCGGTTGTGCAGTCGGATGTATTAGTACACACTGAAAAGTCTTTAGTCTATTTCGTTTCCCTGCAAATATCGTTCCCTTACAAGTGTACACTTTTTCTTATGCTTATCTCCTTTGTGTAATTTTATAATTAATTTTGTGTTGTGAATTACTGTATTTCAATAAATGATGATTCACAATTTATTGCTCAATTCCTTAATTTTTTTATCAGTACTGTGAGATTTGAATAATTCTCTAATTAATAACAATTTAATCATTCTGTTGCGGAATTTTGGAAGGGCGAAGAGTTAGAAATTTAAACGAATGACGGTTTGGAGAAGTGGACGACTACAGACGGGACGCGGCACTAGAGAGTTGTCGGCGGCTCTTTTGACTTCAATCAAAATTTATGGTCTTTTAGAAACCTAAGGCTAGTAAGAGGCGGGGGAGGATGTTCCACCCATCCTTAGGAACCCCATGTGGCCGCTGGGGGCGCGCACAGGCTCAGACTTGTCGCGAAAACGTTGGAACTTTAAACGTTTTTTTCCAGAATGTTCGAGAAGGTTCTAGAAGGACCTTTAAAGGGTCCAATGAGAACCCAGGCGTAGGAAGGGGAAATTATTTCTGATTGGGAACTTTCGGCACACGTGATATTCAAAATTTTGGAAATTTTGGGAGAAAAGAAGGGATGGAGGTTATTTAACGGGGACGCAGAGATTTTTCGTTCTCAGAGAGTTGCTCAGATTTTCGTCGATAGCTCGTTTTCTCGGGTGATAGCACGGAGGTGCTCAGATTTTCGTCGATAGCTCGTTTTTTCTT
>NNCF01126193.1:1756715-1784023 GCA_002313205.1 Laupala kohalensis
AATGTTGATAAAATTGACAGTTAGCGAATGTTAATTGTAAAGCCAGTGATTTTAATGTGTGTCTTTTGGTGGGAATGTGGCCACTTAGGCATTTGGGTGTGATTTTCATTTGTGTCTTTTGGCGGGAACAACGCCATTTTGGCGTTAGTGTAACAGGGAATGTTAATTTCTATTTGGGTTTTGTCTTTTGGGGGGTGATATGTTTGTGTGAGGAATGTGTAATTTTGTGTATCTTTTGGCGGGAACAACGTCACTTTGGCGTTAATGTAATGTGATTGTTGGGTTTTCATTTGTGTTTTGTTTTTGGGGGTGATTCTTTTGTGGGAGGAATGTCTCCAAGGAATAAATTAACTTTCATAAATGGATCTATTTGTCTGGCGTTTTCCTTGATTGGAACCATTGTATGGCCCCTTTCCTTCGGATATAAATCGAACCCCGTTAAAATTATTGTGGACCCCTGAGGAGAGCTAGCCGGGGCATTCGCAATAGAACCATTCAAAATTATTTTATGAGTAATTATTATTAACTTTAAATCCCGTTCTACCACAGTACATAAAGTAACTAGAGTTCGGTTTGGTGTTAATATTTTAGAGTTCCTTCTGAGAGAGAGAGAATTTTGTATGTGTCAGCTTTAAATTTACAACTTAATATACGTGGAGAGGATAAATTTTTACAGCAATTTCGTGTAAAGTGATGAATTTAGAGGATACAAATAATTTTTTTTTAAATTTGGTGTAAAAGGATAGTTTTAGAAACCAAATGCCTACGATTGTTTTAGTATAATAGCTATCAGAAAAAGAGTTGATTTTTTCAGGTCACTAATATTTAATATATGTAGTTTGTAATATTTGACTAAGTATCCTGTGGCATACGGAAAAGTACATTAATTTGATAGAGTTTAAATATTGGTTTAAAAGCTAAGTGCTCAACTGCTAATTTTGAAAGTAGTTACCGCTCTACAAAAGCACGAAATAATTACAGGATGGAGATACCTGGGACCATACAAAAGAAAAGAAGAAATATATCCACATAATGACTATGTTACAGATGTGGATAACAATTAACGTTTTAATTTATGTATCAATTGCTGAGGTGAAATAAATAAATAAAATTGTAAATTGTTCTATCAAGAGCTCTCAGATGAGTGCCAAATTTTTTTTCACACACTCACTGAAACGTCGATATCTATTTCATTTTTCAAAATTTTAATTTTTTTCATGAACGTACTTCATTTTTGTTTCAAAGCAATTTCAATTATTTTTGCTTACTTTGTCACCTTGCAAACCTTTCAGAACTAAATCAGCCGAAGTCGAGTGAAATTCTCAATCTCTATTGCATTTAGAAGTACTTCCAGTAAAGATGTCAGATAATTTCTTGATTTTTCCCTTACAATATATATCCGCCCAGACTAACTTCAAGTAATACGCCGTCATCCGACGTAAACATGCATCAAAATGGCCGCCAGCGCAAGTTGATAAAACCTTGTGTTTCTAAGGTCTTGTCTCGACATAAACTCCCTCATTTGTCATCATTTGAAGGTTAGCGTCACCTTGCTCTTCTCTTTCCTCTTATTGCTGAACGTCGCTCCAACATAATCGTTCCCTGAGATTCACGGGGAAGAGTTCGTACAGTAGTTATAGATTTCACCAAAGCCTAGAGCTACATGAGTTTTATTGGCAATTTAGTAATGCAAAATTTGATTGAAGAGTAATAGCATTGGTTCAGAAGTTTCTCGCCGGTAGGAAATAAAGAATTCGAATTCGGATTTTTTATCAAATTCGGTGGTGGTACCTCAAGTGTTCCTTTGGAAAGCGTTATTACCCCACATTTCACATATTCGTAAATGTTCAGCATTTGATGACGTATATGCGGATAACTCCGTACTTTATTGGGTAATAAAAGAAAATGATGACATAAATCATCTTCAACTGGATGCAGATGCTGTACATTTATGGGTTGAAATAAATAAAATGAAAATGAATGGAATAAAATATACAGCTGTTTTTGTTTGATTTCTAAATTAAATTAAATATCTTTTAAACTTGGCAAGTACAACATACCTTCGATCAACTCACACAAGTAATTTTGTGCACATCTTGGAGAGTAAGTTGGGAAGAAATCATCGAATTATAAATAGTTAATAAATAAATAAACTTTATTATCAAAAAAGCAGTTACAAACAGTAAATGACCACGTGGAGGACAATAAACTAATTTATTGTCCGGACGAATGCAAGGGACCATCCCATCAATTCCGATCAAGGGCCCTAAGGCAGAGGTGGATTTAACATTTCAACATACTCCCAACGATAACAAAAAATTTGATACGTGTTATATTATTAACAAATACCAACTAATATTGTATTTAATAAAACAAAGAGGAGTTATTTCACAAGTACGTATTATTATCAAGCTATAAATCATTCGGAAAATATTGATTATAATTCGTAACTATTAAATAACACTAAATTCGTTAATAAATATTTCAATTGATGCCGTCCTTAGGAAAGAGCATAGCGAGTCTTTATAAAAATCCGCCTTTACCCGAAGGAAAACCGGGGAAAAACCCGGTTCAGAATGAGGTTACAGAATTAATGTACACAAACGTGCCAAGGTTGAGTACACATAAAGCTATTTATATGTCTAATGAGGTATAATACTACCATGCAGTAAAATAGTTTTGAAATTGTTGTCAAAAATTTCGAAAGTACTACAAGAATTTCCTCTTAAAAATACAAGATTACATTAATTTTTATTAAAATCAATAAATTATTTTACAGTGTAGAAGCACTGGTGCAGAATGTAGCTTTTAACCGCGAATTTGAAGAGATTCAATTTCATAATATATTTTATATTTTTGGACAGGGAATTATATAGAACGATTCCCGAATGATACGACCCTTTTCGGCAAAGCGCGGTTTACACTCTCGGATGATAAATATTATTCCTATTGCGAGTATTGTGTTCGTGAACAAAACTGATTTGTATGAAACAAGTGTGGTGCTTCAGTAATTCGGTCTTAACAAATACGACAGTTCCATAAATATAAATACCGGGAAGTGTTAAAATATTTAATTACTTGAATAATTGTTTACAAGAGATTCGGGGTTGAGATTTACAAATTATCCTAACAATCCTCTTTCGAATTCTGAAAGTTTGGAAGCTCTGCCCGGAATTGCCCCAGAAGATGACACCGTATCGTAAATGGGAGTAAGCATTTGCAAAATATACGCACCGGGAAATATGTGGCAAACAGTATTAACTAAGATTCGTAATATGTAACACAATTTACTTAATTTGGAATTAAGATTGTCAACGTGACAATTCCATTTGAGGTTGTCTTGAACATGAATACCTAAAAACTTTGTATTCGTAACAGTTTTTAATTGTGTTCCGTTTAAAGAAAGAGAAACCTGGGGTAAAGATTTTGTGATACTATTGTGGAATGACAGACACTGTTTTGTCAGTGTTTACAATGAGACGATTTGCATGGAACCAAGTCGAAAGGTTAGACAAAACTTTTTGTGCGTTGGCGTGTTTACATAGTAAATTAGTGCCATCAGCAAAAAGCACCATTTGCAATCTGATGTTCAAGTCATGTCGTTCACATATAACAAAGAGTATAGGGCCGAGAATTGAACCTTGGGGAACACCGCGAGTTAGTGGCTTTGGTTCTGAAAGGTAACGCTGAAGTACCTTATTTTTAGTGTATGATATTTCTACTTTTAAATATCTATCTTTTTGATAGCTAACTTTTAAGTAGGAAGTCAACCACAGATGCGCAAGTAAACGAGTGCCAAAAATTGAAATTTTAGAAGGAGAATTTCGTGATCAATGACATCGAATGCTTTAGATAAATCATGAAAAATACCCCGAGGATTTTGTCCATGGTCAAGAGAAGTGGTAACGCCATTTAAGAAAGAAAATATGGCGCTGGTGGTGGAAAAGGATTTCCGAAATCTGTGTTGATCGTCAGAGTTATTTTTGATAGAACATCTAGAAAACGCTTATGGAACAATATTTCTAGGATTTTTGAGAAAGTGGGTAGTACGGATATTGATCGATAATTACCAACATCGTATTTGTGGTCTTTCTTGTATCAAGGTTTCACTTTAGCTCTCTTAAATATGTTAGGAAACACCCCTTCCGATAAAGAACTATTCAACATATTGATGAGTGGATTTAATGTAGCGTGGGACGAAAATTTAACAATAAACTCGGGTATATCATCTATTCCTGTTGAAAATTTGTATTTTAATGGACTGATGATTTTCATGATTTCACTGGCGTTACTTTCGGAAGTGAACATAGAATCGGGCACGTGGGTGGATTGATTTCGGGGGACATTGATTTTGAGATATTATGTTATTTTACCTACTTTTGAGAAATAAGAATTAAAGAAATTTGCGATGTCAGGTGGATTTGATACTATTTTGCCATCGTTTAGTAGGGAAATGTTTTCATCGCAACTTTCAGGAGACGTGTAATTTTTAACAATATTCCACATGGTTTTGGTACGGTTGTTTGATTTTAGTATTTTCTATAACTTTAGCTGCATAGATTGCTTTTTGGAAAATAGTTTTTTATTTACGGAAATAATCATGAAATTCGGGTGGGTGGTTATAGAGTTTTGAAAGATAATATAAACTGTTTGTCTTTGAAAGAAATTCTTATCCCTTAGGTAATCCTTCTATTGTATTTCTTTGTGTTAATTAATTTTCATTTTATTGAAAAGTTTCAGTTGTAATGTTTTAGGAATATTGAAATAAATACATTGAATTTGTTGTCGGTGTTTTGTCAATTGTAAACATCTTTCCAAGTTTCCTCACGCAAATAATTTGTAAATATGGATACATTTATTTCGTCAAACTGTCTAGAATAGTTATAAAAGATTTTGAATGGTTTCAGTTGATCTTCAATGATCAGCACTTGAGCAAGGTGTTCGCTGTATCCATCACAAATCACTTCAGAGAAATACGGAATTTCATTGTTGACAATAATCTGATCTAGCAATGTTTGAGATGATCTGGAGAGGCCAGTGGGGTCGTTTATCGTAGTTACAAGATTGAAGGATAAGATTTTGTATCGGTTTATGGGTGAAATTGCATAATCGGAAGCACTCAGGAAATCTATGTTGAAATCACCACTTATAACGATATATTTTTTGGATATACGTGTAATACATTTTAAAATAATCTCGAAAATCCGAAAAAATCCGATTGATGAGGTCTATAAATGCACAAAACAACAATACGTATGTCGGTCAAATTAACTGCAGAAAGTTCGAACACGCTATCAACGCAGAAGTTCTGACAATTGAGAAGTTAAATTTCACTACGAAGGTAGATACACATTCCTCGGTGGTGATGTTTCCTTTAATATTTTGTTTACAGTATGAACTTGATAAATAATAATTAGAAATATAAAGATCATTGATGTTATTAGTTGAAAGCCAATGTTCTGTGAGACATAGTAAATTGAATGGATTTTCGTGTACAAGAATTTCAATGTCTGTCAATTTGTTTAAAGGTATGGGACATGGTGAAATATAATTATTTAATTTTTGCTAAGAATTTCTCATTTTAGAGAAATAGAATCGAAGTTAATTGTAAAGGGGAATATGAATTTGATACAGCTGCTAGTTCCGTATCCATCCCGCACGCTGCACCCGAACGCAATTGTTACCTTTGAGTACCAAATCGTACTTTTGAGCGCCATTTGTAACTGTGTATGTGGGTGGAAGGAGATGTGGATGTAGGAATAGATGAGGGCGGGTAAGATGAGGAAGGAGGAAGCGAGAGATCAGGGAGGGGAGGAAATGGGTGTGGAGATGGGAAGAGGAGGGGGTGATGATGAGGTAAGAACAGAGGGAGGTAGAAGGGGGAGGTGATGAGGTAGGAGCAGAGGGAGGTGGAAGGGGGAGGTGATGAGGTAGGAGCAGAGGGAGGGGGAAGAGGAGGTGTAGGAGTGGGTGAAGGAGCAGGAGGAAAATGTGAGGTCAGATGTGAAACTTGGAGAGAACCGAAGTGATGTTTTTGAGGCGGTATCAGGTGTAAACAGTGTTTGGTAATGTCCTTGGCAGTCAGGTGTGGTTGCAAATAAAAAATGTGATTTTTATGTCTGCCAGGTGATGTTTTAGGGAGATGTTTGCCAAATTAATTTCGTGGTTTCTTTGTGGAACGTTCAAGCGTGAAGACAGGCTACAGAGTACCTTGTTTAGGTGCTATTTCTAGTTTTTGTCAATGTTCAGAAGCGTTAAAATGACACCCAAATTAATATCGTTCTGCCCTCCTATGATGATCACTGTGACCCACTCTCCGAGTTTTTTAATGTTGGTGTCGAGTTATCGATTACCTTTAGCCAAACGAGCGTTTGGCTTTAAGACACCGGAAACTGAGAACTGGTTGAGAAGCAATCCACGCAAAACGGAGGACATGTGACGACCGTGCAAATTAGCTAATAAAAGCACGTTTGATTTCTGCGTGGACGTGCTTGCTTCATTTCTGGGTTGCACTATTTTACGTGATTTTGGGCGGCTGTGCTTACCAGTGCGTGGTTTGTGAACAGATTTGGGTACTGGTCTGGAGTAAATGAAACGTGTAGTTAAGGAAGGAAACTGGGATATGTCATCTAACACACTAAACCTATTCTGAGTGAAGAGTTGGGCTGATGCATGTGTCGTTTGTCTAACCTGGTGATAATAGTTGGAAGGACGGCGAGAATTCCTGAGTGTAGACCAACCGCCGATTCTGTTCTTATTGACCTCTTCCAGCGTACTGATCCGTGTGTCAATATAATGTACTATTCGCCTTCTGAAGATCAGCTTTGAATGAGTTGTGGAGTGCGGTAGTGTCCAATGTTGTGAGTTGGTTAGCAACTTAACGACAAAAGCAAATGAAATACACGAGAACTGACAACTAACACTGAATGAAGGATATTGATATAATAATATATTTATGACTATGGAAGTTACAAATATATTTATGACTAAAGAAGTTTCCTTGCGGAAGAAGGTTTCTCTTTTGGTCACGGAAGCGGAAAGTGATCGTTTCTTTGGTTGATGGATGTGTCTTCCCGTGTGCTGCTTGGTAATTAGACGCTCCACAACATTTATTGCACGCGCTGCTAATACTGTACCGTGCAACCGTAACTGAACGTCGGTCCCGCACCTTCGGCCTTGTTCCTCTATTGTTGACGTCGATTCTGACTATGGTATGTGACCACTACGATATTGTTTTAAGAATGTTATGCGAATGTGTAATGCCGTGAAGCAAGGCAAAAGTGTTTTATTAAATGCAAAACCTTTAGAGGAATAGTTTGCAGAAACTGGGAAATAGTCAAACCCATTGTGGAATTCTGTTTGCCATTATGAAGAATGAGATTGAAGTCTGTTATTTCTTTGGGTACCTGAGGAGAGGTTTATCTTATTGGAATCCATTGTTCATATATTTTATTAGTTGAATGAAGTTTGTTAAAAGATAGTTTCACAGTAAATTTGTAGAATTTTCTGTAATTATTAGGACTGAGTAGGGTTACAACAGAGTATAAAATTAGAATAAATTTCTTGTATTTTGTTAAAGTTGTTTAAACTTGTTAAAAACATTTACATTGTTACCAGTTTTATCAGGAAGACTAAACATTAAATATTTGAGAGTACTGCGAGACAAGTATTACCATTGTAAGTGTATTTATTTATAATTTTATTACATTATAATTTTTCATTTGTGTATTGTCTATTATGTTGTGGATGGTGAAACTTTACATTTTTCCTGGCGCCCAACCTCCATTGTCTGTGCCCCAGGCAAGTAACCGGGGATTTACTGTTACAATACATATTCTGCCATCTGCTGTCAAAAAGGGCGCTCTTAATTTAAAACGGTATAAGGGTAACTGACGTTTGCGACGTATATTGACTTGCTCTCGTATATATCGTTTCACGGAAATATATCTTGATGAACTAATGAATATGCCATATATATGTGTCAGAAAGGCAGTTGAATGGGTCAATTACGGAAACATTTGTCAGGTATATCAAGATATTCGTCGTTTAAAACCTTTTTTGCTTTAAAGAGAAATGGAGCTTATTTAACTGTATTCAATAAGCAAAAATATAAAAAGCAAAATTTGTTGAATATGATTTAAATTATTTGGAAAATAGTCAAATGGTCATTTGAGAACGTAGCAACTGCAATATCAATATACATGCCTCGATATGATCGTTTGCTTCAAAATAGAGGACATCTACTAACTGGAATATCCACCATGAAAAGAGATTCTTTTGATGTAAAGGTTCTGTCTGGTTTGCCTCTCTTGAAATTAAATGCCGTTGCTTATGATGGTTAATTTTTTTCAGTTTGATAGATATTGGCATTTCGTTTTACATGTAATAAAGAATTCAGAGTGGTCCCAAAAAGAGAAAGCTTAACAACATTTAGCTTGGTATTTTACGAATACGTTAGAGGGAAAAGTTGATCCATATATATATTCCGAGAATTTGTTTACATGAGTAAAACATGTGTCTGAAGGTTGTACAGTGAATCCCGTTCAGGATTTCTTTCTGTGAAACGCTAATTGTGCCTTTAAGAAGTTTGATAGCAACACTATTAATGTATAAAAATTATCTGGAAAATTTTAAATGTGTCTGAAAGTTTACCACAGAGTGAAGACTCGAAAGAATAATTTTTATATCTAGATTATACCTAAAAGTTCAATTTCTGAATATGAACATAAAAGATACAAAAGACCAAAACAGGAAATTATGTAAAATTATTAATGTAAAATAATCATTTAATGTAAGATTATTTCATGTAAAATAATCAAGAAATGTAAAACAAAATGTTAAATTACTCTGAAGTTTCATTTTGTAATTATGTTTGAATAAAGGTCTGTTAAATGATTGTTTTCCTTATCCTATTATATCTCCTCAAATGAAGCAAAAATAGAAACTGTTTTTTCTACATTTTAAACTTTTCTACATTTTATTTTTTCTACATTTTAAAATATTTTCAAACGATAGTTTTGAAAACTTCTGCTTTACTATGATTTTTATCTTCATAGCAGATGCTTATATAAGTAATTTTGAGGACAAACTAGAGTATATAATTCAAAGTTTTCAAAGTATTTCAAAATTCAAGCCGCGACCTAAGTTTCCGTAGTAAATTTTTTTATGCTTCTATGGTTCTGATATGAATTAACGGTCACGTGATAGCAATCAGTAATTTCATGTTGCTTTTATAATTTATTAGCTTTCATTGTTACTATTATGTTTTATTTACATGTATCCAAATTACCTTAATTTATCATATTGCGAATAATTATATGTTATTCATAAAAATAACATTAAAATGTTGACATTGAAACAGAATGGAAAATAAGTTATTTATTCACAATTCGTGTCTCTTCTGAATGACTAGTCCCGAAGTCTTAAAATCTTAAGAGATAGAATATAACCGACATGCGCAGTATGGCAACTCCGAGCAATTCAATGATCAGTGTAGCTATTATTAAAGTTCTAGCAGCATCAAAATATGTACAAAATAATTTATGTATATATTTTAAAAAGAAAATAAGTAAACACACACACACACACAGATATATATATATATATATATATATATATATATATATATATATATATATATATATATATAGTGACTTTACGGGTTGTTATTAACAAATAACAATAAAAAATTAATGTTATAAACAATTTTTTTAAAATTTAAAATACAAATTACCGTAAATGTATAATTCTAACTAAATCCTAAGGGGAGGGAACCGAGTACTCACTCCTAATGGAGCCACTTACAATAAAAACACTGCAATCTGGTGTTCGAGCAACAAACAAAACACTTCATTATTCATAATGATTCTAACTTAATAAATACACAATACACTGGTAAATAGTCACAATACTACACATTACTTCACCTACTGCGCTCTTGGAACGTCTTATTGAAAGTCTTTTTACATGGTACTCACCAAGATCTTGATTGTGGGCTCCTCTGTTCATTACCCTCTCCTCACAATTAAACACTTTAACTCTTGCACTCGACCTGTTGACATTTATTTCACAATTTGTGGATTACAAGGCCCAAAATAACATTAACAAATCCCCTCTACACTATTACACACTACCCAAGATGCCTCGTGATGTCGGACTGGATGAAGACATGGCCAATTTTGTGTTCTTGGTATGGACTTTTGTTCCTTGTGCCTTGCTAATGTTCGTTCTCTCTCTTCTGCCTAAGCGATTTTCTCCATTCCATTAACTTCCTATATCTGTTACGTTTCGGAGTTTCCCGACTCACTTCATATTAATTTGTTATTTCGTCTTTTGCAACATTTACTATTATTATTTGTTCACTGTATGAATGCGCTTCGCATGTCCTCTGACGGATCACAGTGTAACTTATTTTCTATTGTCTATGCAATGACGATGCCTTCTCTGGCTTACTAATTTGCTAAAGTGACCTTTGACGGTTCATTAACTCCTAAAACGCTAATTACTGGACCTGTTCAAGTCCCTCACTCGTTTGTTCGAACATTTTTTCACTGCACGAGTCCCATTTGTCCTTTTCAATCACACGATTCTCTCCTACACACAAGACAACTTCATGTACGGGACGGTGTTCATGGGCTAATTAGTTGCTATTGCATCGAGTATCAGTGGTGATTGTTTCCTGATTCTTTTCGGAAAGCCTCACTTGTGCCTTATGATCACCGCACTGCTCTCACTACGAACTTGCGTTCATCACACATTTCTGCGGGCGATCACTAACGTTTCTTCAAACCAAAAATTCTCAGTTTATCAAAAAGAACTTTCCCGAAATTATTCACTGTCTCATAAAAAATACTACTCTCCAAATTTCCGCACCGTCTCAATCAACAAATAAAACTCTCGCAAATTTTTCTTTCGTCAACAAAAATAAAGTGTCGCAAATTTTTCACTGTCTGACTCAACAAATAAACTGTCGCCAATTTTCACTCTCTGCTCGAAGAACAATAAACTCTCGCAAATTTTTCACCATCTGATTCAACAAATAAACTGTTGCAAATTTCTCTCCGTCTGACCTCACAAATAAACTGTCGCAAAATTTCTCCGTCTGACCTCACAAATAAACTGTCGCAAAATTTCTCCGTCTGACCTCTCAAATAAACTGTCGCAAAATTTCTCCGTCTGACCTCACAAATAAACTGTCGCAAAATTTCCCCCCATCTCATCTCAGTGCTTCTGTGTCCTATTTTTTATAGACAATTTCGCGTCACGTGACGTTCCCCTTCTTATCATTCCTTCCTTCTACTACAAGCCCTTGGTTCTTTTCCCCCTCTTAATTTTAATTGGAAGTTTCCGAAAAGATTTAAGTTGCATTTTCATGTTGCCAATCACACGATTTAGCTCCTCCCCCCGTGGTTTTCCATTGGTTGTACCCATTCTCTTTCCTTCAAGACTCCTACATCTAGACGAAGGTCTGTCGGCCATTTTGTTATTTTTACCCTGAACATCTGCGCTGTGCGGCATGCTTCTAAGATCCCCTCTTTTATGGTTTTATGGCTAGGCGGTGCGGTACCCTCTTCATTAGACATCATCCCATTTTTGCTACCACTTGTTCTGAGCGTCTGCCCTCCTTTTGAACTCAAATTTTTATTACTTCCTTTTGAATTTCGTCATCGTGTGTTTTTGCTGAACCCATAACCCCAAAATTTCACATTTCAATATCTTTTCTTTGCTTTGCGAGCCATGTCCCAAGAGACATGTGCCGTGAGCCTTTTGGTCGTTTGTCGCAAACGTACACCCACGTTGCTTTGGGAAATAATATTCCCTGACATCCGNTTTGTACTGAATTTCGACGTTCGTTTTCTAAAGATTCAAGTTTAAACTTGTCTGCCTCCGAACATGTGTTCTGGTTGCTACTTCTTTTGATTTTTTTCAAATAATAGATTTTATTACGTTTTTGTACTCCAAAACTTTCTACAGAGCCTGTGATATCGCACCGCCACTACGCTTCAAACCACCCAGGTCCTTTTTTGCTAGCTCCAATGTTAACCCATGCTTTTATATTAAATATTTTGAGAACGTGTGATTGAATTATCAATCAATTCAATCCACGGTCTCTCTCTCTCTCTCTCTCTCTCTCTATATATATATATATATATATATATATATATATATATATATGCATATATTCTTTTTATAATGTAATTTTTTAAAACAATAATTCTAATTTCACCTTTTTATCAATTACCTAGTAACTATTATGTTTTTCTAACATGTTCATAATTCTGGTATTTATATTATTTATGAAGATATAGATTTTGTACAGTGAAGTTCGAAGTTAATAATAATAACATTTATTAATTACTGTAGGTAAATGTAATGCGTATTGCATGAATAAATTACAAATTTAAAAAGTAATTAATTATTTGCAATTAATTATATTTTTGGAGTAGTTGCGCACACCTGTTGTGTAGTCAAATAACCACAACGCATGGATTCAAATAAACAATAGAAAAATACATCACGGACCTTGATATAGTTTATTTATTTTATTATGATGCGGCTTAAAAGTATACGTAGACATGAATGAAACACCCATATTTCTTCAAGGTTTTGAAACAGCTGCGTTTGTCACATAGTATTGAATATCGGGGAACCGAAATTTGCTCGGATTTGTTCATTATAAAAATATATTTCAGTTAATTTTCAATAGATGAACTTATTGACACTTTTTCAAAACTATTTTAATAAGTTAATTTAATAAAATTTATATTTAAAATATCTTAAAAATAAAAAATTATGTTATATTTGTTATTTAACTTTTAGTATTATTTTACTAGGAGACAGAGCAACGCTCGCATTTAGTCAATATAATAATATTTTCATGTAAGTTATTAATAAAAGAATCCTAATTTTAGTGATTTATCGATAAATTATTATTATTTCTTATAATACCGATGACTAACCAGGTGACACGGAGCGACGTCCATGCTATTGGGAAATATGTCATCTTTTCATAGTCGGTAACAAGTGTTGTGCATTACTTCAGTGTATAACATTCCTCAGAACAGTCGAATCTCTTGACATGAGGTGAGCGCCCAGTGGATCAAATCTCAGAAGTGTAGGAGCTTCGTTTCGTTCACTGACTAAAGCCAATTTAAACTTACAATTATTGCCCGAATAATAATTTTATATAGCAAATTTTCACAAGATTGACACTTATGCCATACGATTCCTGGTATTATAAACCCTCTTTATATCAAGTTTCGGCAAAATCTCACTATAAGTTAACGAGATAGCCGATTTAAACTTATTGCATTAAGTATTGATCAGGGAGCACAGTGGACGCTCAAAGCGGTAACTAATCACTCCGGAGAAAAAACCCAAAATAGGTAAAGCGCAGAGGCGGCAGTAGAACTTATTGCATGCGACTCTGACGATAGGGTGCTGGAATATGGAAAGTCTGAGGAAGAAGCTTTGCCAAGGAGGTTTTCTGGGTTTCCTTGAGAAATTTGACTTGGTCAAAGCAGGGAAATGAAAATAATGTACACGGATTCACAACCGTAGCAAAACATCTTAAGAGAAGAGGCACGCGCGGGCGGTATTCTGGTGGAATCACGGTTACGTACAAAAATGAACACTGAAATCGGTATGACGAAATGAAAACAGAAATTGATAATACCTTATGCATTAATCTACTAATTGCCGACTCTGAGTTACTAATAGTAATTGTTTACAGGCACGGGGATAAGTCAAAGTACCACAACGAAAACTTTTATACGGAAATGAGCCAGATGATAAATAGTTTC
The DNA here is from genome assembly GCA_002313205.1 of Laupala kohalensis. Classification (NCBI taxonomy): domain Eukaryota; kingdom Metazoa; phylum Arthropoda; class Insecta; order Orthoptera; family Trigonidiidae; genus Laupala; species Laupala kohalensis. Next base: position 1,770,518 of record NNCF01126193.1, read on the forward strand.
GAAAATAAATACCCCAACGCGAGTATAATGATAATGGGAAATTTTAACGCCTGAATCGGAGAAAATAATGTCTCATTGCCGTTTGACGATTTCGCGCTTGTAAACGTGAGGAATAGTAAGGATAAAAACTTAAATCCGGAAGGGCGAGACCTGTCACGTTGGTCCTTGGCGCCTCTACCGTTTCGCTTTGGTTCATAGCGCTACATCAATAATATACAATGTCGCGTTGGTCGTTGCTATGTATATATTTAGTGTTGTTTTTGTCCCAACGTCGGGAGGGGATAGTCCCCAGGAATACTAGAATAATCGCTTGGCAATAGTTAGAGTAGTCCTCTATTCAGGTTTTTGGCGTTTGGTTAAATAAACATTGACACATATAAACTATAACAAAGGTTTAATAATTGAATCTGCACATAAGCTCGAAGAGAGCTTATAATTGAAAAGTTATAATGTTGCTCCCATAAGCAAGTGATTACATAGTTATGTTAAATGCCCTTATCGGAGCGAGAGATCAATATATTGCATTAACATGTTCTAAAGACTCGTAAGGACGTCAAGGTCCATTTAGAATATTTCATATGCTTCCCGTTATCGTCAATACAGACCGTCATCAAAACTGTTGTCGGCTGCACCCCGTGAAGCCGCGCAGGGTCGCTTCTTGCGTCCCGTCGCCGACATACCCAGTCTCGGGCACGTCACATCGTCTCCAGTGAGTTCCCCATAGCAGAAGAAGGCGAGAAGGCCAGGGCAAGGGTGGCAAGGGCCCTCGGATGGGTGGTCACCAGTTTAAGTAACCGTGAGTGGTGTGCGAGGGAATTGGTTTGTAACTTCCCGAAAACGCCCTGGTAGGGGTGGGGGGTTCCATGTGGATATTTGAATGTATTGAGGAGGTCTTCATGGTAGGAGAAGTCATTGGGAGGGGAGTCGTTGCACACGGCTCTACGATAATTTGTGGAGATGGTAAGGCGTTGTCTTATGCATTTAAATGCAATTAGGAAGAAAGAGGGAGGAATGTCACATGGAGGGGGGTGACAGAGTGCAGTGGCGTGGCGAGTCATACGATCGTGTGTCATTTCGGACTTGACCACAGAGAAAAATAGGTTCTCTGGAAACCCCACCACAGAGACGGGACAAACAGGAAAAGTTCTTATCTCTCGCGGCTGACGCCACGGAGATCCGGCTGAAGAGTCACGATTAAAATGACACTAACTATTTAAACTATCGATTTAAAGATCCGCCCTGGAAATATATTATAAAATTCTTGCGTAGTGTCAGCTTTGAGTAATATTATAAACCTTTGCATAATGCCAGCCCCGTGACAGACCTATTAAATTTAGGCAGCACACATAACCTTACTATACTAAATGGTACGTACGGATCCGATTTAGATGGGAATATAACATTTATTAACGAAAATGGGGAAAGTGTGATCGATTACGCATTAGTCACGGAAAATGTATTACAATATCTGATTGAAGACAACTTTCTGATTGAACCCAGAATAGACTCACATCTTATGGCCGTATGTGTGAAAATCTATTTCTCACGTCAAAACACTTTAGTAACACCCGCACACATGGAGTCAAAAATAGTAAAGCACAAATGGAATGACGACAAGAAGTCGGCCTACAAGGCGAATTTCTCAAGGAATGTAGGAATGTTACGTAGTGATTTCCAAATTAAACTCGCGGCTCAAAATGACAACGCTGCAGCGGACTCCATAATACATTGTTTACAAAAATCAGGGTCGAGTATAAAAATAATTCAAGCGAACAAAAATTCAGGAAAACATTCGGTGTGGTGTAATGATGTCTGCATGTATGCAAAAGCATCCGCAAAATCTGCTCTGAAAATATATCAGTGACTAGGTGGAATAGAATTGCGCAAATCTTATCTTAAACTCCGCGAAGAATATAAACACATAGTTAAGGAAAGTAAACGAGCCTGGCAACTGAACGCCTCAGAGGAATACTATCAAAAAAATGTAGCCGCGACCTATGGGGCACAATTCATAAATTAAGACGAAATAAAACTATATCAAATAACATAGATGCAATGGGATAGGAAATGCACTTCAAAAATCATGAAGTGCATTTGAAATAGCATAGCACGAAGTGATAACACATCCCGAAGTAGTAACGATATAGAAATAATATTTACAAACGATAAAGTGTCTGAACTAGATTCGTGTATAACATCACATGAAATATCTTCTGCCATTCGCGATTTAAAAAACAATAAAGCGCCTGTAGTAGATGGTGTTTCTACCGAATTTATTAAGGAACTAACCAATGATATTGTGCAATTTTTAACCGACTTTTTTAATTACATCTACGACGAAGGTGTTTCTCCAGACTCATGGACTACGGCTGTAATACAACCATTAAATATTGGGTTTCAATAAGAAATGGAGAAAGGAACAACAATATATACGATTGCTACGAATTAACGTGTAACGATGGGTGGGGTAAAAAAATTAGAACTATAATCGATAATGCCGGTCACTACAATCGATACTACACTTGTGGCAGACAGTTCCGGCGTGATCTGATTATGAATTAATTATTATGAGACTTGAAGACATAGAGATACAAAACATAACGGCTGAGAGACAGGAAAAGAGGTCACTAATCGTGCAGAATATTGGGGCAGGAGACTGGGGGTGAAAACCGTACACAGACAAATTAAACAAAGTAGCAAGAGCAAGTTACGCATGGTTTCGACTTGGGGGATGGAAATTAAGGAAATTGAGGGGGGATCGAGATTCGCAATACTCTTTATGCACAGAACAAGAAGACTGGGTCCACATACTGCTAAATTGCGTTAACACTGAAATACGTAGAAAAAAGTGGCTTCTTGAGTGGGGATATATTCGTAAACCAAGAAATTACACTCTAGCTTTTGAAATAATGCGAGATAATAGAATCTCCGTTACTTTACTCCTTGGCAAGTTTCTGAGTATGGTTCGAAAAAAGAGGGAGGCGGAACTGATGAAGGAGATTGACCAGAATGAACACACTTAATTTAAATGTTTTAATTATTATTATAAATGATAGTAGTAGTAGTAATATTAGTATTCTATTTTAGTCTGTTTTCATTGATTTAAAAATGTGTACATGTGCGGATATGGGTCCATGTACATGTAGGTGTATATAGGTAAATATGTAAACAAGGTTTATTTGGGTATGTTGGCATGTATGCTTATGTTATTTACCCTGCAGATGAGTATGTATTCTTTCTATGAATTTATTTGATTCTGTCGCCGAATTTTTTGTTCTGTCACAGGTTTCCAGGTACAAACCAGATTCTTCTTTTTATGTTTAGCGCGCTTGCCCTAACCGTTGGTTTTCCGTGGTTCCCAACGATGCTCAATAAACGAAACAGTCATTTAAATATACATAACAATAGATGAGATTAAAAATTAAAATTAATATTTAAAAAATAGCCATGACTAAAAAAATTTCTTATTATAACTTATTAACACTTACTAAATTCTTTTTCCGCTACTGATATCATTTACCTACCAAATAATCGAAATATTTTAATACCTCTGTTTTTAGTTACTGTTTCAGTTCATTGAGAGTGAATACTCGGGTATTGTATGTACTGCCGACGGTACATTTTAGGGCCTCTGTAAGGTGCATGGACCCTAAACCCCGCCATATATATTGTATATTTTTATTAACATAAAGCCCTTTCGAAATGAATTGAAGTACTGCTGGGTAAGAGTAAGATATGCTGGGTATATGATTATTTTCATTCCTTGTCTTTCTTTGCCTTCCTAGTATCGTGAATCCACTTCAATATTTCGGTTTTTAGAAATTAGGAATGCAGACTTATCAGCTTATACATGTTTATTACTACGGACCTAAAAATATCTTTCGACCTCTTCCATTCGTTTTCGCACAATTTGCTTCAGGCCGATTTTGCAACATAAATCGAGAAATACTGCCAGAGTGGAGAAATAAATTTTGGACTTAACCTATCTTACATTTTACGTTGAATGATTCTGCTTCTTATGGAAATATTTACACACGAAGTTGATAACTCTTTCGGTCAAGACCGTAGGTATAATAATTTTTTTATGTAAGTAGGATTTAAAATTATGTATCGTAATAAAAGGATGTATCCAAAATTCCCATAGATCAGACTTGTTCTTAAAAGTTTTCAGCTTCAGTATTTGAGGAATTTTAATCATTGTAAGATTTTATCCCTAGTTGAGTTTCTATTTTCGGTGAACTTTTAGTATGCATAAAACTGCTTGGCGTAAACAGTGTCGGGCTAAAAGGGTGAGATGAAAACAGATGGTTGGCTCTTGATATCTTACGACCCTAACACGCGTACTTGGTATTATAAACTAATATAAATATTTTGGCTTCTATTGATGTTAAGAAAATCGTTGAATAAGTGAATAACCACTTTGAAATCTGTTCCAATCCTGCAACATTTCTGTACTATGTCATTTCATGTCTAACATGAATCTACCTGCAGATTTCAATTTTCCTCTTCAAGTTGATGGGTTTCGATATACTCGTGTAGTAGTTGAATGATTGATGGCCATTCTCGGCAGTAAAAAATTCCCCGTCTCTTTTTGGGAAGTTGACAGTATATTACTTTTTTATTTCAAGATAGTATACAATTGTTTTGTGAGTTTTTTAAAGTACAGAGTTAACATATTTTTTGGTACGGATGCATATTAAGTCAATACCTATGTGTATGTTATATATGAACTCTATTTTCTAAGCTGAAATGGGATTGAATTAATTGCTATAAAAATAAACCATAGAGGAGATTTATGCACGTTTTCGGATTATAAGTTGACTAATGCAGACATTTGTATCAGTATAAGTTCGTTTCCTACGAACATTTGCAGGAGCTTAAGTAACAGTAGTGTTGTTGTTTCAGTATCCAAGAATTGTTCCTAGTATTGTTCAGCATACCTAGCTTCCGAGAGAGTGCTTGTCGCTTCAGCTGCTGCTCATAGAAGCCCTTCACTGGCCAGCGAAGTTGAAGGGTCCAAGGTGGCGTGTTGCGGGACAAAGGTCACTTCCATGGGGAGTCTGTGAAACAGCGCGGTGGACGCGTGTATTGCCGGCCTTCGCAGTGCCACAATCGCGTTGTCCGTTCGCGAGCGAAACGCTCCTAGCGCAGTAAATCGCCCCCGTCTCTATGCGTCTTGTACGTCGTGTTGCTGGCTGCTCATTTGTGATGCTGCACTATTCTAGGCGAGGGCTAGACTTGAAGGGACGGTGCAGTTAAGCGAAGGTGGATGTTTGGTCTTATGACACTGTGAGCTATGGTGATTAACTTCTTCTATTTTGGGAGGTTACTTGAATACAAATTTAGAAGTAAATATTTTTATTTTAACTCTTGCTGATTTAATAAACTTCTACTTCTCTTTCTAGTGTTGTAAGTTACAAGGCCCTATATTGCGGACATTTTTTCTTTTTCACTTCTTACATGTGCACACCACCGACACTTGGCAAATATATTAAATACTAAAAACTTTAACAATACACACGATATTAAAACATATACATAAAATCACAACGTTTCGTCTCGTGTGTGAGATTTCATAAGGTGACAAAACCATTAATGACAACTGCCTCGGCAAGGCGAGGAGATGGAGTGTCGCTACATGATCAAGGAATGTAAAACATGCAGATGCCCATACTCAGGTTTTGTACATCTCATTACTCTGTGAGAATCTTACAATCTAATCCCTTTGGGCATCTGTATGTTTTATATTCCTTGACCATGTAACGACACACCTTCTCTTCACCTTGCCGTGGCAGAAGTCATTAATGGTTTTGTCACCTAATGAAGTCACGCACATGAGACGAAACGTTGTGATTTTATGTATATGTTTTAATATCGTGGAAATATATGTATTATTTTAATACTGTGTATATTGTTAAAAACTTTTTAGTGTTTTAAATCTTTGAGGAGTGTCAGTGGTACGAACATGTAAGATGGGAAGAAGAATAAATTGTCTGCAATATAATGTTGTTTTAACATGCAACATTATTAGTAGCAGACGTATCTCAAACTAATAATTCTTTTCTAAAACAATAATTTGTACATCAATTGAGTGTAACTATTATTGTATAGCCAAAACAATTGTATATTAACCATGAAAAAAGAATATTTTGTTATATCTATTGGTGCATCGGAAAAGTATAGTTTTACAAAAATAACAGTTAATTTTCATTTGCGAGTGCTAATAGAACTAAATATAAATGTTTTTATACAATTTACGAGTATGGGAGGCCGTTTTAGACACATTAAAATATATTGCCCTTAATACCTGAAATTACCAGCATTTAACGCTTGTAAAAATTGTGCAACTGTTTATAAGACACTCACCTAGCCAATACAATGAGTTAGTGTTGCTTCATATGAAAAAATACGAAGGATGTAACACTTTAAGTTTCCACACTCATAGGTAACATATACAAACAAAATCTTACTTTTATATAATAGTAAAATTTATAATTTTGAGTTAATATACTTTGCAAACCTAAAAGTTTATGCCTCTAGGATGGCTTACATTTGTATTACTCTGAAATTCGAATTGAATTATTGATACTTGGAGTATTGTCTTTATCCTACATTTTATGTAATCCTAAATATCAGGAAGATACATGTTATCACGTATTCGTGACTTATCGAGACCTTGATTCGAACACTTGCGCGAGGGGCTCGTATGCTATGAAATATTGGGTATTGAGTTATAGACCAACATTGAGAAACTAATAAAATGTTGCACACACCTCATAAAATGTTCAGATAAAAATTCTTTTACTTAGTGACTGTGCAAATGTTTGCTGAAAAAAAGACAAGAAGAGGATCTCAAGCTTTATATTTTAATGAGAGTAAGTAAATTTTTGGTTACATGTATGTCGTTTTCAGATATTTTATATAATATTAATATACTAATTGGTTAAATTATAGGAACAATATTGACATTATTTAGAGAACATGATCTTAAGTCACAGAGAAATAAATAGTGCGAATCAATACTAATTTGAACTTTCATATCATAAAAACTGTAGAAAACGGACTTTGAAAATTGAAACTATTTTGGAAGTAATTCATGGACTATGAAATTATTTCTTTTAAGAAACAACACTACTAATGTCTTTGGAACCGCTTAATATAGTGAATTTGGATACGCCTAATTGTAGTGGAATTATCCATGTTTCAGGTTTTAGAGAATGAAATATTGTAATATCTACTTACATCAGTTACACCATTTTTATTTACATTTGCTCCGAGGTAAAATTGTAATTAGAAAAATTGTATTTTCAAATTGAGGAACGACAGAAAACAATACATCGAAATTTCTCTGAAGTGTTTCAAAATGAATATACTATTAACCCTTATGTGACTTATTTGTACTACTGACATGGTTTATATCAATTATTAATTTTCCCTTCGCCTGTCCACTTCTAACTTAAGATATATAATTTTTACATTGACTGATACTTTCGACAATCACTTCATCCGGTTGAATATGGTTTCCAAATTTGTTGACATTCCATGCTTAAACTAACAGGAAAATTAATATTAATTTAATAATATTTTAAAAAATTACAAACATATTGACATTCTATTAGTATTATAACTCGAAGCTAACTTTTTATCTTATCTAGGAACTTATGCTAAATTTTTTTGAATCCGCCTCTGCCTTAGGACCCTTGATCGGAATTGATGGGATGGTCCCTTGCTTGCTTCCAGAGAGTAAATTAGTTTATTGTCCTCCACGTGGTCATACGCAGTTTGTACTGTTTTTTGACAATAAATTTATTATTATTATATAATAAATAAAAATAAGATGATAACGTATTTAAATATAATTATTAAACAAACATTTTTTACATTCTGATATCCATGAGACATTTAATACTCCAAGGCACAAAACAATAATTTACTTATAATGACAAACGTAATTAAACCTTAACCTTTAATTCAATTCTTAAAATATAGTTATTAATTAATAAAATATTTATATTTTATTTCCTTCCAAATCCATTACATTCTTCCTTGTTTAATATGTGTGACTGCGCCCAATACAGTCCTTAATTATATCCAGAGGATCTCAAACTAAGGTCAGATTATAAATTTATTTTGTACTATTCATAGCAGCGCATACGGTTTCAAAAAATATAGAAAATCATTTTTAAGATACCATCATTTATTGCATTAACGGGCTTACATGAGAAAAACAATACAAAATTATTAAAGAAACATTACAAAAGAATAGTAAAAGCACGGGGAAGTCAGTCAGCCACAACGGAGGAGATAACTGCTGCAGATGGCGGCCCATCGTGCCGGTTTCTACCGCTGTCGGCTCCACTTGTTTAAGAATTGTTAGTACTCGATCCTTCCATTGCGTCCTTCGTTGATTTTTAACATGTACAGGAAAAATGATTCTCGCACACCTGCGTTGCATCGGCTTCACAGGTTAACAGTGTTTTGGTACGGATGCGAAATTGTGAATTTTTTTGCGTGCGGTGTCCTTAAATATATAATATTACCATTCAGTGTCTACGTGACAGCCTGACATACGTGTCTTAGCAAAACAAACTTGTCTTCCTTTTGTCAAAAGTGCAATTCTGGCTTTTTCTAACACAACGCGTTGCCTATATTTAAAACTCTGTGCGGCGACCATCTGCTATGTGCATGACCGTGATACTGCCGATGTGTGGAGCTTCATGCCGATCATACTGATAGTCTTGGTGGTGGTGATGGTGAAAGTGCAGTGTCTTGATGGAATAAGATGTGAAGTATATTATATATTTCACGAATTGAATTTGTCCTATGTCCTGTCAAATAATTATTAACACATTATATTATTTAATTTTCGTATATCTCGGGTAGAAAATTCAAAAGATTCTTTCTGTGTAAATAATGGAAAGTTAATACATAATTTAATTGTGTCTACAGAATGTATTTAATTTAATGGAAAACTAACCTGATAATGAACCAATTTTGATACTGAATCATATCTTTTTACTTTAACTACGAGTACTTTATTTACACTATATTTTTATTGAGCATTTTCTTTAATTCTCTCTTATCATTGTTTAGCAGATAGAGCTGGGATCCACTGGTATTCAAGTGAGTCTGGTGCTTATATATATTATACAGGGATGAGGAAATACATGAAAAAGAAAACCACGAATCAACGTGAAAATGAAATTCCTGAGCTATATTACTTATTTCTCAGAAAGAACAATTTTATGTGACGGTATTTTCAGTTCTTCATTGCACTTGTAATTTAATTCAATTAATATCGTTTAGAAATCACTTTTCATTTTAATTTCTCTGAAAGCTTTACCGGTTCCAGTTCCACTAGTCGGCGTATAATCTCTTAATTTACGTTATTGATGAATTTTGACAATAAACTTATGGTTACTCTTCAGACATTCTGATCACAATTTCAGGAGTTGGCAAAAGCTAATTTTGTCCTACCTCTTCTAAGAGTATCAACTTCCAAGTAAATACAAATGTTCTGTGAGAAATGAAGACGTAATATTGATCATTATGTAGAGAAGTAATGCAGTCATAGGATAAAATATTCATAATGTTCAATACATCTTTCAATAATCACATGACGAGGAACTTAATAAAGCTAACTAGGAGTTATCAATACTTGCTTTATAGCTTTCTATGAATAGTTCCAAGTCAAATGAAATTTTAGATAGTTTTATCGAACTATACCAGATTATCATTTACATAAGTGGGTTTTACAAGTATATGCGACCTTAAGATTGCTTTCGTATGACCTACATTAAAAAAATGAAAAATAAACTATCAGTTCGTTCACTCAAATGGAACCTTTGGGACTAATATTTGAGCGAAACTATCTTGTTGTACGCACAAGGTGCTTACGGATAACGTCTCTCAAAGAATAGTTTTTACCAAATTTTCATATAATTGCTAATGGAATAGGTGTACGAACCGTCACAAGTGTCACGAATTAAATAAAGAAAATAACAGTAGGAAATTCTCCTTGACTTTCTCGACAATTAAAAGAGTTATTCAAAGAAAACAAAATTTAAATTGAATCCTCGAGAACAAGAAGTTTTGAGAAAACTGGAAAATTAACATTCAACTTCCTTTTATTCTGGATAATGCACGGATGTTCTATGAAAGTATTTTATTCTATTCGGTTCCATGAATTTAGAAACAGGGACGTGATAAATATCTTTACATTGATGTGCTAATGGATAATATACTTCTTTAAAATTTGTTATCACGAAGAATTATAAATCACACCTTGGAATTTTAGTACATGAATCTGTAGTAACTTGGAGTGTAGCAGATGTATTTGTATATGCATGATTCAGGAAATATACAATTCACCGTTGAACGATTATTAATTTCTGGAATACTCTATACATTTGGATATTCAACTGCCAGAGAAACTAATTCCATGGCTCTGAAACGATTTCTGGAGTTACCAATGTAATTAATTTTGTTTGGAAGTTTGGATTTGGTCTCGAATTAACGCGTGAAAGTAAATGTTTCGTAGAAGTATTGGAATACCATGTATAAGAAAAAATTTAATCCGAAAATGAATCGAGGAATGATAAATTGAGTAAATTTTTATCACACTAGAGTAGTACATCAATTTTATCCTATTTTTACAAAGGTGATATGGGATACAATAAAGATATATGATATAAATATATGGAAGAGTTTGGTAATAAGATTCTCATGGGATAATAATAGAAAAAAATCACAGTAGTTACTTTTAACTCTATGATATTTATATTTTAACATCACTTTAAAGCAAAAAAAAAAAAAATGGTCACCCAAAAATTGTGGCAGATTGCAAGTGGGGTAATATTATACTAAGGCAGAGGTGGCCAGTGATCTGCATTTTGACGAATCCTTCGTGCAACTGAACAACTACTGTGCATTGTAGAAGGACGTGGGGGGTATAAACTAAAGCAGTATCACTCTCCTTCTTTGTGATACGGAAGCCGTCCAGACACGGAAACAGCGTTACTCTTTGAGCCGAGCAAACGTGAACAACAATCTTCATAAGCTCTTTTGAAAATACTCATAATATTCAAGATTTCAATAATATTTATAATAATAATGAGGAAGATTTTAATTTTCAGCATATTATCATACTTCATCACATTTACCTTTTTATTTTTGAATATCATCATACACACGTTTGAAACAAGGAGTTTATAAAAAATTATTTTCTTGAACTCTAATAACCCTTTTCCTCAATAATATTAACAGTCTTTTTCTCCAGTAAATTATAAGAAAAAGTCAAACTATCTCTGAACAGGTCCCGAAGGTGCCCAAGGGGTTCGCGGAGGGTAGAGCTCCGCAATTACTTGACCTCGGCACTAGAAGGAGGAGATGTGGTCAGCATCTCGCCCCGACCGGTTGACCCTACAAATCCTGGTACTCACTTCACAGCAGGCTGAGTAGTCCTGGGAGTCAGTCTGGATGTTGAGATGTGATGAAAAATTTCCACCTCATCGGGGATCGAACCCCGACCATTCAGCCAGCAACTCAAGCCACGCTTACTCCATAAATTATAAAAATTGTTGTTAAAAATCGAGGTCTTCCACAATTGTGAGCGCCTTTTTAGATCTTAACGGTTGCATTCATAAGCAATATGAGCTAGTTCGAATGACAAACGTCTTTTTATGTCATGTCTTTTTATACTTTTTATATATACTTACATACAATAAACGTTTTACAAATAGTACATTGGGATTCATACTCCTTCGACTGGCTGAAGACATATTAATGCCACTGCGAGGTGAACTGTCAATACTTTTCCGCTTCTCGGACGTCCCTAAGAAATAATGTACACGACTGTTTTTCCGATAAGAAAGGGATAGCAGCGCTAGCAGTACCGCACTTCTGCGCGCGCGATCATCCCTTCCACAAAAACGCTATGTGCTGACAGAAATTGCACATAGCATGGGCACGTAAATGCATGCGCATGCAAAATGTCCGAACCGGTAGCTGTGGCCATACCTGCACTAAGGATTTGTAATTACTTAAAATGATTTTTTCAAAATTTTTAACTAACACACATCTGGGTTGTATATGAATCAAAATCTGGGTAAAACGTTACATACAAATGTTTGTTTAAATATTTGTTTAATCATTTTACCCAAAATATATATTTAAATATAAATTATTAAACAAACATTATCTACTATTGGAAGACTCGCCAAAACTTCCCAAGACAAATGGATTTTCTATCAATTCATACAGAACGGAAAGAAACTTCAGAAAACAAAGAAAGCTTTAGTTTCAAAAAAAGTCGATTTGCTTCATTTAACCTATTTTTGATACAATTATTTGAAAAAGGGTTGGATTTTATCAAAGCAAATAAATCAAAAATTATTATAAGAGAGAAAATAAAATATATTACCTTTACCTAATGTATTTTATAGTAAAGAAAGAGCTTGTAATAAGGTTTATGTACTCAGCATAAAAAACTTAGATTTGAAACAATGTTTATAAATATAGCATAAAACAAATTATTAATACATTTAAAACGAAGAATGAAAACAAGATAATCCCAGAACGATGTCAAAAATAGATTATGTAATATCTTTGGAGTAAAATGCTTGTGCATCTTATTACACCATGAGCTTGAAGAATAAGGGATAATGATAAACAGGAACTTTTACCTGATGACGTTCTCAATCAAACTAAAAGCAAAAATTGTATTGCAAAGCTCTTTGAACCCATAAAGGATTTCAATGAAACATATGTAAAACAGTAGAAAAAAATGTCTTTAAAACCCGACTTTAGGTAGGTTACGTCTTTGAAGATTAATTTTTAACTTAATGAAAATTATTCTGCAAACAAATTATGTAATGTAAAGGTGGTTCTCAAATCTCTCTTAAATTATTTTTCAGATTTTTAGTCATAATCAAGAATTATTTACGAGAATAGTGTAACTTATTAAAGGTTTCTCATTCCCCCATCCTCCCCTACAACTGTTGTGTACATTACTATGCGATGATTATATTGTATACCATACATTATATACAATTCTGGACAGCTTGCTTAGCATGGTGTTTGATAATTAAACAAATAAATAAATAATTTAACTCTGTTTCTTTTGCAGTCCCCCCAGGGGACTTACATCTAGTAAGTACGTGTTTGGCAAACACGGGGCCCCGAGCTGAGTCTGGCATTACTTCCACTTACTTGTGTTGCGCTTCTTCCTTTCTCTTTCCTGACCTTCCTTGGTCACCTCTTGTTCTTTTCGATCCCGACGCTAGGATATCTTTCATTTTCCTCTTTTTTTTTTGTTTGTTTGTAATGATGTGTGTAATGTTTTGAGAAATGTATATATTTGAGTTTTGAGTTGTAATTCAGGTGGGTTTTTAATGGGTATGGTTGAGTCATTCGGCGAGTCCCACACGCGGGGAGAGTCGTGTTGGCTCTCCCTAGTGCGTAACTGCATTTTCCCTACCTGTACAGTTTTTAGGGCTCTAATGACTT